>CAWZYM010000300.1:335000-360000 GCA_963966185.1 Rhabditoides inermis | reverse complement strand
TCCGGAGCTGTGGCCAATTGCGCTGACAACTCTGAAAAGGGTAGTTTATAAAGACGACTGAATATCATAAGATGAGGGATGACAGAAATAGTAATAATATTGGGTTTTAGAGAACTCAAAAAGAACAAAAAATGGGCGGGTAGTTGAACGTAAATATGTATAAGACTGAATATCATACATGATTCATACATACATTCAAGAATTTACATAATGAGGGGAACCAAGAAAATGAACAAAGAAGCCGTGCCAATCGGCGAAAGTTTGGGAGAAAGGAGTTGGGAGGAAGGATGTCGTGACAAGAAAGGAGTACGTTCGGAGAATTGACAGAGAGAGAGAGAGAGAGAGAGAGAGAGAGAGAGAAAGGGAGAAGGAGAGTGGCAGGAAACACCACGCATGTATTCCAGAACGACTTTTCAACTCTTGAATCCTCGCCAGTTCGCCACCAAAACAAAGTTCTTTATTGGTATGCTATGTCGGATACACAAAGAATGGGAAACAAGAGTAAACTCACGACTCACGAGGTTTCATCACTCTCCCTCTCTCCCTCTCTCCCTCTCTCCCTCTCTCCCTCTCTCCCTCTCTCCTACGGATTCATAAACCACATCATATCACACAGATTGCACCTGCCATTCGAGAAGACAATCTTCTCTCTTGGTTTCTTTTTTCTAATCCCTTTTCCAGAGTTGCGATTCTCGGAATTTCACTGAACCGACACAGACCCAATCCAATTTTGAGAAAATGGGAAACATCATTGCCTATTATTGTAGGAAACAATTATATTTCATAGGAAATGTATGTATACATTATTATTCATACATAAACATGCACACATCGAGTATTTGAAAAAGAAAAAGAAAACCTTCTCACCAGTGTTCTTGCGCAACTCTCGCATATCGTGGAATGTCGCCGATTTTCGAGTGGTTCTCGCTGCCCGCCGCTCCTTCTCGCCCGACGAACGACGCTGAAACCGCATGCGTAAGCGTAAGGGAGTGACGTAGGCGTGACGCAAGCTCTGACCGTGCTGCAGTCGGCGGACGACGTCGTGTCCGGCGCGTGCACGGAGACCACCCTCCATGGCTCCTCCTCGATCCGGGTGAGACGATCGCACTGAAACCGGTGTGTTTGTTTGTTTGTTTGTTTGCTTACTTGTAACTTGTTACTTGTTTACGTTTTGCTAATACTTTTGTTTTTCAGAAGTACTGTATTTTCTTTCCGCTATACGGTGTTTTTATACCGATTCGATTGCTCTATGTTAATTAGTTTCCCTCCATTTTTTGCATATTCACAATGGGTGGCGTGTGTTAGAAACAAAGAAAATAATCATGCGAACACGGCTCAGAAAAGAAGCGAGAGACTGCAGTATTGCAAAAACAACAGAAGGGGAGAGTAATTACGGAATCTATACGAGTATGCAGCTTGGGTGGCAGAGTCAATTTGAAGATTAAAGTATGCATAATAACATAATAAAGACGAAGTTGAATGCACTTATCATTTGAGTGTATATTCCGTTTGCACTCACAGCTCACCAATAGTAATGCTTTGCATATGCATAACATATATTATCGCATGTAAAACGTCGATGACGTCACTGTGACGTCACATTTCCTCGCCTCATCAGACGCTCTTCACATACATCTATACGTTTTGAGTTTTGACACAATGCTCTCTTTTGAGTAGGATGTAGGAAGAGAAAGAGAAACAAAGAGTTCAGCCTTCAGGTGCCCCGATGAGGAAATGAATCTGTCGAGAGAGTGTACTATCTGTTTACGACACATTTGTACCTTGTGCTAAGTAGTGTTTCTGTGAAACATGAGAGCTTTGGAACAAAACAACGAACCGTTTCTCCGGAGCTGGTAGAGCTGGAGTACGTACGGTGTGCTTGACTCCCACTCCTATCCATAGTCTCCTGAAACGCATCTTATAATGCGGAAATTTGCATATCGACAACGAAAACAAACTATGCACATATGCATGATACATCATTCATACGAGAGAGAGAGAGAGAGAGAGAGAAAGAGAGAGAAAGAGAGAGAGAGAGAGAGAGAGAGAGATGCGGCATTTAGATATCCGTTTTTTCATCGGCGAGTTACTCCTCTCTCTGTGGCACAAAAACAGATATCCCACATACGAATTATGTGTGTTTGTTTGCTATGAGAGCGATACGCGGGTTTCTGTATAACACACTAGACACCCTGCACAACACAACACTACACAACACTACTGTACGATTGATGCGAGAGAGGAAGAGAGAAGCCTCTTTAGGCTATGAATACGTGATTAGCTCTACCGGCGGGGGTCCCGAAAGAGGGCACGGGGCGCCGACGGGGCGCCCACGACAGGCGCCCCGTTAGGGCCAAGCGTCGATAATCGAGTCAATAATACGGACGGACACCAGTCGAGCACTTCCGGAAGTGGTGGTCGGGTGGTCTCTGGGAACTCTCTCACCGCTCTCTCTCTCTCTCTCTCTCTCTCTCCCTCTCTCCATCTCTCTCTCTCTCTCTCTCTCGTCTACGAGAATCGAATCATATTTGGCAGCGACGTATGACGGAGGAAGAGGAAGAAATCCTCTGCTCAGCTACTCAGCTTTTGCAGACTGCGAGATTCTATCATACAAATGAAGGGAGAAGTGGGAGAGAGGGGGAATGATCCCGACATGCAAATGCCTAATTCCCATGTATACCCTGCTCCTGCTCCTTTTTGCGCGGATGAGAGAGGAAGACGAGGAGGAGGGGAGAGAATTTGCGCGCTTTCAAGAGCAGGAACAAAAGGAGTCAGGAGCAACGCACAGGAAGTGTCAATTCGACAATCAGCTGAAAGAGTCCCAAGATTCGAGTGTTCGACAGAGATCGCCTCTCGAAATCAGGTGGTCTGCCCGCGTATATGGGAATATGTGAGAGAGAGAACACGCGTGGTGCACAGAGAGAGAGAGGAGGCAATCCCCCTGGGAGGGAGAGGGGAGGGCGATTGGGTTACAGGCGGGCGGGCACTGACCACGCCGCTGAGCCGCGCAGTGGATGGAACAGGAACGAACGGCAGATAAGCACAACAACACCTATCTTTCAATAACTAGTATAGCTGCATATGCAGTAGCGACAGAGACGACGACGGCTCGAGGCGGGTGCCTGAGGGGCAATCGATAGATGGAGAGGGAGAAAGAGGGAGAGGGAGAGAGAGGGGGAGAGAGGGAGAGGGGGAGAGGGGGAGAGGGGGAGAGAGATGAAGAGAAGAACGCAGTCTGCGACACAGAACCGACACAACATCGGAACGCGGGACGAAGGCAATTCTGTCAGAGTGTTGCCAGGTGCAATCAGCGCCAAAGTGTGCGAGAGAGAGAGAGAGGGAGAGAGGGAGAGAGGGAGAGAGAGAGAGAGAGAAAGAGAGAGAGGAGAGGAAGGGAGGGAGAGCGGAAGTGGCATCACGTCTTCAGGAAGTGGAGGAGTTTATCGTCATCGTCATCGCATATGTATTCATTCCGCGTGTTCAAAGGGCTCCGCACTGGGAAGACGACTTCTGTCCTTGCTTGAAGCACGCAGACTGAGCCTTCAGAGAAGCCGCCTGAAACGTATACGGGTTAACCTTGAAACGTGTTGCATGTTAGCCTATACAATACATAGAAACAGTTCAAAAAAAGATTTAAATAGATAGAGGAGAGAGATAGGAGAGAGGGGGGAGAGAGAGAGAGAAAGAGAGGATAGAGCGAGAGAGCGAGAGAGAGAGAAAGAGAGGATAGAGAGAGAGAGAGAGAAAGAGAGGATAGAGAGAGAGAGAGAGAGAGAGAGGGGGAGAGAGGGTGGCTCACCAGCTTGAGGCTGTCGGCGACGTCGTTGGCCAGCTTGTCGCTGCTCGTCTTCAGATCGGCGCTGAAATCAAATACACATGTTCTAACCATCGATCAATTAATCAATAAAATCTATAGAACTGTCTATCTCTATCTATAGAACTGCTGAATTCCTGGCCTGCTTCTTATAGATTGTAATTGACCATATGATTGTGCTTGCTATCAGAAAATGTTGTTGATGTGTATGATAACTGATAACCTACCCAGCCTTGTACACTGTGTCCACGGAATCCGAGACGACGGCGGTGTGGTTGGACAGGTTCTGGAAAAGTGCAAATCTCATATAACTGACAGTGAGATTGAAATAAATATTCGGATACTTTGCGAATAAACGAACTCACAGTCTCGAACCCGCCCTCCTCATCGGCAGCCAGCTGTTCCAGAGCCCTACAATTGAACTCTCTCTCTCTCTCCCCTCTCTCTCTCTCTCTCTCCCCCTCTCTCTCCCCCCCCTCTCTCCCTCTCTCTCTCTCCCTCTCTCTCTCTCCCTCTCTCTCTCTTCCTCTCTCTCCCTTCCTCCCTCTCTCTTCCCCTCCCACTTCAGCGATTTGAGAGCGTCGTTCAGTCCATCCACCTCCTTCTTCAGCACAGTCGGGTCCACAAAACGAGTGAGGATCTGGATCAATCGATAAATCAATAACGGTACAGAAATCAATACCAATCGATCACCTCATCGATGTCAAATGTGAACTTGCATCCGTTGGTCGTGCACTCGTAGTTGAAGTTGGCAGTGTACTCACAGGAGACAGCTGCCAGCACAGCCAATACAGCCAGAAAACGCATCACTGAAACGTATCGTGAAACGTATGACTCGAGAAAACGTACAGTACAGATGCATGAGGCACATGTTCTACCATGAAATGTGTCGTATGCGTACATATCAACGTGACCATTCGGCATAGAATCAACTCGCCACACCCACAGAAGTGGAAGGTCGATAATTAAAAAAAGACAAAAAGTAAACGATAAACTAAAAGTAACATTCCAAAACGTCACTCTGTCACCCGAAATCAATATCCGTTGTCAGATGGGTGCGGCCCTCGCTATCTCACTATCAAATTCAGCTGATATCACAACTCTTATCACAGGATCACTCCGACCACACCCATACAAAACGACATTTATCCTCCGACTCACACAATTCAACAGAACAAAAATAACAAATTAGGTAGTAACGTAACAGAATCTAGTCTCACGCTTGCTTCACAGAACAAGAGAACAACGTGAGATGTCTACTCCTCTTCTTCTTCCCCCTGCTCCTCCTCATCTTCTGCTCCACTCTCCTCCTCCTCCTCCTCCTCCTCTTCTCCCTCCTCCTGCTTGACATGGTAGTATGACATTGTGAGTAGATAGTACGCCTCGTTCACGCGGCTGTTGGCGTATTTCAAGAACGAGAACACATCGGGTTCCTTGTACACCAACGCCAGGCTGTTCGCCGCCGGAGTCACGCGGATCAACTGAAAAAGAAGGTAGCCACGCGTCTTATAGCCCCGCCCTTTGCTAGGTATCCCCGACAATACCCCATAAGCCCCGCCCCCTCTGGCCCCGCCCCTCACCTCCTCGTCGTCGTGCTGGGCGACATAGATGATGGCGCCGCCCGCGTCCTCCGCCCACTCAGACTCGCCACCGCCGAGGAACAGCTGCAAATATCTACAACTACAACTACAACTGACTCACAGTAATCAACTAGATATCAAGATATATAGGTGACAAAACTCTGGTTGATGGTCCCTTCACCCCCCCCCCCCCTCACATGGACGTCGAGGCAGTACCCGTCCCTCTGTGCCTGCTCCGCGTCCTCGTCTCCCGCCACAGAGTAGCAGCCAGCGTCCACCCGGAACAGCTGCATGGACATGTCAGAGTCTGGAAGGGAACGTGCGTCAGTCGACAGGCTACTCGCCACACATTTCCATGTCTTTCCATGGCATTGAAAAACACTCTAATTCGTTAATTGAATTGTTAAAAACGCAGAACTCATTTCGAAAACAAATCTTCCCTCTCACCTCCGATCTCGCAGCCTGTCATCTGGATCATCAGCTGGCGGCCGGCGGACGACGACCAGAGACGGGAGAAGCGGGAGAGGGGAGAGGCGCCAGAGGGGACGGGGGCGGAGGAGAGGTGGCTGGAGAGGGGAGGAGGGTGAGAGGGGGGAGAGAGGAGAGGAGGAGAGATGGAGCGAGAGCGAGAGCGAGATGGAGAGAGAAGAGAGAAGAGAGAAGAGAGAGAGAGAGAGAGAGAGAGAGAGAGAGAGAGAGAGAAGAGAGAGAGAGGGAGGGGGGGGAGAGAGAGAAAATGTGCGAATTGAGAGGAAGAAAGATGGAGGGAGGGAGAGAAAGAGCTAACCGTTTGTTGGGCGGTCCCACTGGCGCGAACTCTAGCGACTTCAGCTCATCCAGAAGAGAAGAGTACACATCCGCCTGCAAGAAACCAATCAATCGATACTCAATCCATGCCCGCTACCTTGATGAACTTGTTCAGCATCACCTCGCTGCGGTCGCCAAAAAACTCCTCGACCTGAAAGATACATACCGTAACCTTCGTCCCCAGCTACCGTATACCTGCGCGTGTTTCTCCTCTCCGTGGTACTGTTCATCGATCAGAGCAACGAGATCGGAGTAGGAACCCTGCAACGACACGACTCCACTCTGCTCCAGTTCCAGCTCTTCTCCTCCTCCCTCTCCTTCCTCCTTCACCACTCATCTCTTCTCACCTCCTCCACACTCTTCCTCTCCGCTACAAGGGCCTTTTGCGGGTGCGGCTCCAGCCTGAAATCACACAACTGCATAATGATTTGGCTTCTCAAGCATTCATTTTTCATTATGCACAACCGCCTAATTCACTTTGCCTTGCAAAACGCGCGAGTTTCGGTGATTAGCATGCCGTCCTTTCGTACAAAAGCGGGGCGCGGCGGGCTGCCGGCATCCATTCGCCATGGCTCAGTCCGTCCCTCCCGGAGATATCAACACCCAGCCGGGTACCAAGATCGTCTTCAACGCCCCCTACGATGACAAGCACACCTACCACATCAAGGTACGCTGCTGACGATATCGACTGATATCGATTGATTCTCACTTTGTCCCGTTCAGATCACCAACGCCGGAGGTCGCCGCATTGGATGGGCCATCAAGACCACCAACATGAAGCGCCTCGGCGTCGACCCGCCGTGCGGAGTGCTCGACCCCAAAGAGGCCGTGCTTATGGCCGTCTCTTGCGACGCGTTCAAGTACGGAGAGGAGGACACCAACAACGACCGCATCACCATCGAGTGGACCAACACCCCCGACGGCGCCGCCAAGACCTTCCGTCGCGAGACCCTGCTCCTGCTCCTTTTTGCGCGGATGAGAGAGGAAGACGAGGAGGAGGGGAGAGAATTTGCGCGCTTTCAAGAGCAGGAACAAAAGGAGTCAGGAGCAACGCACAGGAAGTGTCAATTCGACAATCAGCTGAAAGAGTCCCAAGATTCGAGTGTTCGACAGAGATCGCCTCTCGAAATCAGGTGGTCTGCCCGCGTATATGGGAATATGTGAGAGAGAGAACACGCGTGGTGCACAGAGAGAGAGAGGAGGCAATCCCCCTGGGAGGGAGAGGGGAGGGCGATTGGGTTACAGGCGGGCGGGCACTGACCACGCCGCTGAGCCGCGCAGTGGATGGAACAGGAACGAACGGCAGATAAGCACAACAACACCTATCTTTCAATAACTAGTATAGCTGCATATGCAGTAGCGACAGAGACGACGACGGCTCGAGGCGGGTGCCTGAGGGGCAATCGATAGATGGAGAGGGAGAAAGAGGGAGAGGGAGAGAGAGGGGGAGAGAGGGAGAGGGGGAGAGGGGGAGAGGGGGAGAGGGGGAGAGAGATGAAGAGAAGAACGCAGTCTGCGACACAGAACCGACACAACATCGGAACGCGGGACGAAGGCAATTCTGTCAGAGTGTTGCCAGGTGCAATCAGCGCCAAAGTGTGCGAGAGAGAGAGAGAGGGAGAGAGGGAGAGAGGGAGAGAGAGAGAGAGAGAAAGAGAGAGAGGAGAGGAAGGGAGGGAGAGCGGAAGTGGCATCACGTCTTCAGGAAGTGGAGGAGTTTATCGTCATCGTCATCGCATATGTATTCATTCCGCGTGTTCAAAGGGCTCCGCACTGGGAAGACGACTTCTGTCCTTGCTTGAAGCACGCAGACTGAGCCTTCAGAGAAGCCGCCTGAAACGTATACGGGTTAACCTTGAAACGTGTTGCATGTTAGCCTATACAATACATAGAAACAGTTCAAAAAAAGATTTAAATAGATAGAGGAGAGAGATAGGAGAGAGGGGGGAGAGAGAGAGAGAAAGAGAGGATAGAGCGAGAGAGCGAGAGAGAGAGAAAGAGAGGATAGAGAGAGAGAGAGAGAAAGAGAGGATAGAGAGAGAGAGAGAGAGAGAGAGGGGGAGAGAGGGTGGCTCACCAGCTTGAGGCTGTCGGCGACGTCGTTGGCCAGCTTGTCGCTGCTCGTCTTCAGATCGGCGCTGAAATCAAATACACATGTTCTAACCATCGATCAATTAATCAATAAAATCTATAGAACTGTCTATCTCTATCTATAGAACTGCTGAATTCCTGGCCTGCTTCTTATAGATTGTAATTGACCATATGATTGTGCTTGCTATCAGAAAATGTTGTTGATGTGTATGATAACTGATAACCTACCCAGCCTTGTACACTGTGTCCACGGAATCCGAGACGACGGCGGTGTGGTTGGACAGGTTCTGGAAAAGTGCAAATCTCATATAACTGACAGTGAGATTGAAATAAATATTCGGATACTTTGCGAATAAACGAACTCACAGTCTCGAACCCGCCCTCCTCATCGGCAGCCAGCTGTTCCAGAGCCCTACAATTGAACTCTCTCTCTCTCTCCCCTCTCTCTCTCTCTCTCTCCCCCTCTATCTCCCCCCCCTCTCTCCCTCTCTCTCTCTCCCTCTCTCTCTCTCCCTCTCTCTCTCTTCCTCTCTCTCCCTTCCTCCCTCTCTCTTCCCCTCCCACTTCAGCGATTTGAGAGCGTCGTTCAGTCCATCCACCTCCTTCTTCAGCACAGTCGGGTCCACAAAACGAGTGAGGATCTGGATCAATCGATAAATCAATAACGGTACAGAAATCAATACCAATCGATCACCTCATCGATGTCAAATGTGAACTTGCATCCGTTGGTCGTGCACTCGTAGTTGAAGTTGGCAGTGTACTCACAGGAGACAGCTGCCAGCACAGCCAATACAGCCAGAAAACGCATCACTGAAACGTATCGTGAAACGTATGACTCGAGAAAACGTACAGTACAGATGCATGAGGCACATGTTCTACAATGAAATGTGTCGTATGCGTACATATCAACGTGACCATTCGGCATAGAATCAACTCGCCACACCCACAGAAGTGGAAGGTCGATAATTAAAAAAAGACAAAAAGTAAACGATAAACTAAAAGTAACATTCCAAAACGTCACTCTGTCACCCGAAATCAATATCCGTTGTCAGATGGGTGCGGCCCTCGCTATCTCACTATCAAATTCAGCTGATATCACAACTCTTATCACAGGATCACTCCGACCACACCCATACAAAACGACATTTATCCTCCGACTCACACAATTCAACAGAACAAAAATAACAAATTAGGTAGTAACGTAACAGAATCTAGTCTCACGCTTGCTTCACAGAACAAGAGAACAACGTGAGATGTCTACTCCTCTTCTTCTTCCCCCTGCTCCTCCTCATCTTCTGCTCCACTCTCCTCCTCCTCCTCCTCCTCCTCTTCTCCCTCCTCCTGCTTGACATGGTAGTATGACATTGTGAGTAGATAGTACGCCTCGTTCACGCGGCTGTTGGCGTATTTCAAGAACGAGAACACATCGGGTTCCTTGTACACCAACGCCAGGCTGTTCGCCGCCGGAGTCACGCGGATCAACTGAAAAAGAAGGTAGCCACGCGTCTTATAGCCCCGCCCTTTGCTAGGTATCCCCGACAATACCCCATAAGCCCCGCCCCCTCTGGCCCCGCCCCTCACCTCCTCGTCGTCGTGCTGGGCGACATAGATGATGGCGCCGCCCGCGTCCTCCGCCCACTCAGACTCGCCACCGCCGAGGAACAGCTGCAAATATCTACAACTACAACTACAACTGACTCACAGTAATCAACTAGATATCAAGATATATAGGTGACAAAACTCTGGTTGATGGTCCCTTCACCCCCCCCCCCCTCACATGGACGTCGAGGCAGTACCCGTCCCTCTGTGCCTGCTCCGCGTCCTCGTCTCCCGCCACAGAGTAGCAGCCAGCGTCCACCCGGAACAGCTGCATGGACATGTCAGAGTCTGGAAGGGAACGTGCGTCAGTCGACAGGCTACTCGCCACACATTTCCATGTCTTTCCATGGCATTGAAAAACACTCTAATTCGTTAATTGAATTGTTAAAAACGCAGAACTCATTTCGAAAACAAATCTTCCCTCTCACCTCCGATCTCGCAGCCTGTCATCTGGATCATCAGCTGGCGGCCGGCGGACGACGACCAGAGACGGGAGAAGCGGGAGAGGGGAGAGGCGCCAGAGGGGACGGGGGCGGAGGAGAGGTGGCTGGAGAGGGGAGGAGGGTGAGAGGGGGGAGAGAGGAGAGGAGGAGAGATGGAGCGAGAGCGAGAGCGAGATGGAGAGAGAAGAGAGAAGAGAGAAGAGAGAGAGAGAGAGAGAGAGAGAGAGAGAGAGAAGAGAGAGAGAGGGAGGGGGGGGGGGAGAGAGAGAAAATGTGCGAATTGAGAGGAAGAAAGATGGAGGGAGGGAGAGAAAGAGCTAACCGTTTGTTGGGCGGTCCCACTGGCGCGAACTCTAGCGACTTCAGCTCATCCAGAAGAGAAGAGTACACATCCGCCTGCAAGAAACCAATCAATCGATACTCAATCCATGCCCGCTACCTTGATGAACTTGTTCAGCATCACCTCGCTGCGGTCGCCAAAAAACTCCTCGACCTGAAAGATACATACCGTAACCTTCGTCCCCAGCTACCGTATACCTGCGCGTGTTTCTCCTCTCCGTGGTACTGTTCATCGATCAGAGCAACGAGATCGGAGTAGGAACCCTGCAACGACACGACTCCACTCTGCTCCAGTTCCAGCTCTTCTCCTCCTCCCTCTCCTTCCTCCTTCACCACTCATCTCTTCTCACCTCCTCCACACTCTTCCTCTCCGCTACAAGGGCCTTTTGCGGGTGCGGCTCCAGCCTGAAATCACACAACTGCATAATGATTTGGCTTCTCAAGCATTCATTTTTCATTATGCACAACCGCCTAATTCACTTTGCCTTGCAAAACGCGCGAGTTTCGGTGATTAGCATGCCGTCCTTTCGTACAAAAGCGGGGCGCGGCGGGCTGCCGGCATCCATTCGCCATGGCTCAGTCCGTCCCTCCCGGAGATATCAACACCCAGCCGGGTACCAAGATCGTCTTCAACGCCCCCTACGATGACAAGCACACCTACCACATCAAGGTACGCTGCTGACGATATCGACTGATATCGATTGATTCTCACTTTGTCCCGTTCAGATCACCAACGCCGGAGGTCGCCGCATTGGATGGGCCATCAAGACCACCAACATGAAGCGCCTCGGCGTCGACCCGCCGTGCGGAGTGCTCGACCCCAAAGAGGCCGTGCTTATGGCCGTCTCTTGCGACGCGTTCAAGTACGGAGAGGAGGACACCAACAACGACCGCATCACCATCGAGTGGACCAACACCCCCGACGGCGCCGCCAAGACCTTCCGTCGCGAGTGGTTCCAGGGCGACGGAATGGTCCGCCGCAAGAACCTCCCCATCGAGTACAACCCTTGAACGGTGTCTACGAGCAGAATAAATGTATTCTTGCATTTTTTGTTACTTTGTCACAAACTACAAACTTTACGCATCAAACGCTCTACTACACTCGTGACAAGATGATTGAATAATCGAAGTCTACCGTTGTTATCTTCCTATTCGATTGTTTACGTGTGAATCGTGTTCTACGCCACTCACGCACGAGTGAATGGATAGGACAGGAAACAGGATAAAGCTAGCGCCTTCGGATATATTGAATTTGAAACTAAGGCATACCGTAACCCCATGTTTTCCCCGCAGGACCCACCTCCGCTCGGAGTGGAACCATCCATTGATGGACAGACGAGGATAGTCGTCGCACAGTATCTCGCCCACGCGATGCCACGATCTAAAAGTACCATACCCTACCGAACCGCACAATATTTAATGTACCGTGTACTTAGACCCTCTAACCACCGTAACCGCAACGTACCTCCTGGATACCTCGAACAGCAGCAGGCTGTTCCTCTCCGGACACAGCCGTCGCGCCACGTCAGTCGGCTCGTCCGCGTCTGGACAAGTCATTGATTCATTGATCGACACCCCTCCAATTATTGACTCATTTAGTGATAGATTGAAGTGACTCCAATTCAACAACGATTTCAACAGACGACATCATAGCCGCGTTGAATTATTACTTTACAAACGATTTTCCGAGGAAACATACAACCACTTCAAAACATCAAGCATCAAGACGCACCATTGGAGTTGTAGAGGTTCAAGAAGCCACCGTCACTCTCCGACCAGCCCTCTGCGGTCAAGTAGAAGACGAACGCAAACCTGTAGTAAACAAACTAGTAAACAGGACAATAGGTAAGCAAACAAACAACTCACCTCCTAGTGTCGATGAGATCGCTGTGCGGCAGGAGGCCATCCGTGTGCGCGTAGCAACTGCCAGTGATGTCCACCTAGGGATACGGTACTTTGAAAACATACAGGTATGTTGTGTTACCTGTTCGGTGAGCTTCACACCGCTCACTTTCTCCAGCCACGGACGTACGTCGTTGTAAAGAAAGTCCCTGGAGAGAAGAACGTGAACAAACAAGGTAAACAACAACAACAACAACAACAACAACAACAACAACAACAACAACAACAACAACAACAACAACAACAACAACAACAACGACGACGACGACGACGACACACCTGATAGCGCAAAGTCGCGGCTGCTTCTTTTCGTCAAAGTTCTTGAAATCGGGGGTTTGATAGAGGGAGTAGAGGTCGTTCTCTTTGCGGCCCCATTCGAACACCTGAACAGACAGTTAGCTCCGCCCACCCAAGTCCCGCCTCTATCCCCTTGCACCTGCAGCTCTCCCTCGAGGAGTTCGAGCGCGTTTGCAGAGTTATCAACGAAATCCGGGATCTGAATGTGCGGAAACGGATTCGCATCTGAAATAAATCAATAAATCGATACAAATCGATACTACCTCACCTTTCATATGTTTGCCGAATGTGTTCTTGTACTTGTCGGCATCGTATGCGGAGTTTATAGCGAGCTCCAGCTTCTCCTCCTGCTCCTGCTCCTTCTCTTCCTCCTTCTCCGCCTCCTCCTTCCTCTTCTTCTTCGCAGCCACGTCGCCGCCGCTTCCTCCCGACTTCTTCTTACCCATCTATGAAATGCGTTTCAATCCGTAATAACATGAATCGCGACAAGATAAAGGAAGGGATACAGAAAGGGAAAGTGGGGAAGAGCTAAAGAACCGGTTGTTTTCCTCGTAAACGCGCGAAAATCGACAACGGGTGATGCAATCATAACACTGTCCGCAATCAACGCACTGTTATCTGTCCACTAGTACTTTCAATTACCGCAATTTACATAATTAAGATGTACATAAATAACTTATGCGAAAAGCGCGCGAAATCGTATCAACGAGTCGCGGAAATACGAAATTGTTTCACGGGGTCACGGGTCTGTGAATTGATTCTCCCGCACGTTCGTATTTCAGTGTGTTTTGTTTGATTTAGTCTCGTGAGGAGAGGAGTGGCCTATTTCCCCCAACCGACCAGTAACTATGTTCGCCCACAAGTTTCACTTGTTCCCCTGTCTATTGATCTATTTCACTTGTTGCGTGATTGATTGACTGTGATTTGATTATTATCAAACGGATCATGTTTCACTTGGCTTGAACAAGCTCGTTTTTTCTCTCTATTTATCTCACTCATCGATTTCTCTCCTCCCATTGTTTCAGGATTGAACATGAAATGAATGCTGTTTGTGAGTTCTCGCCTGCTCGATCTCGTTTTGACTAATATGTTTGTTATCTCACTGCCACCATGCACTCACTCTTTTGTAATCAATCCACGCGCCGCCGAATGTTTATTGGCGAATGAATGAATCGGTCTGAATTCTCTGCCCCGAAACCACCTATTCATCCTGTAATAATAATCGCCGTCGTTCCGTATCACGCACGGGCCGATGCCAGATCAGCCGCTCGCTTTTTCCACATATTCCTTGAATCAATGCCTTCATCGCCCGCCATTCCACCGAAACCGCCATCGATGCGTGTTGCAGTATGCAAATATCGCCCTCGAGCGCTTAGACGACTACTACGAACGCTGCTATTCGCGATGTGCCTCCTCCCCCTTCTTCTCCTTCTCCTCGCATCTCCGGCACTCGGATACACACCCATTCGGGTCGACCCAGACAGAGTGACCGTCGCCCTGCTGGGGCAAGCTGCCGTCGACTTCTACTCAGAGTGAGCATCTCTCTCTCTCTCTCTCTCTCTCTCTCTCTCTCTCTTTCTCTCTTTCTCTCTTTCTCTCTCTCAGTCCTGATCTTGCAGAGTGAACGTGACTGGCTCGATCGAACTCCGTTTCAACTCCACCCCCTATTTCTCCGCCAAGAAGGTGCTCATCGATGAGAAGACGCGAAAGGGGAGTGTGGTGAGTGGATTAGATTGGATTATCGATTGATTGATTACTCGTTTAGTTCATCCTTGGCGAGCGCCCGACGAGCGAAGGCTTCCTGGAGGTGGGTGCGTGCGCAGTGATCAGAGACAATCAGTCCACTCCCTGTCCCTTCAAGTGAGTGCGGTTTCAATGAATCGTTTTATTGATTGATTGATTGATTGATCGTCATCTCCTCTCCTCTTTTCTCTACCCCTCCTCTATGAAGTGATGCTACCGTTAGACCTCAATGACGTCATCGCATATCACTTCCAGCACTTCCTCTGTGTTCGCGCGGGTGACAGTGGTGCGCTCTCTGGCCCTCGACCTGATTGTCTCCCTGGTGGGATGGCTGTACTTCTTCGCATGGAGCATCTCCTTCTACCCACAGATGTACCTCAACTGGAAGAGGAAGAGGTTTGTTTTCTTGTTTACCTGTTTGTTTTCACGTGTTTTTGTTTACAGTGTGATCGGACTCAACTTTGACTTTCTCGGTCTGAATCTGATAGGATTCGCCGCGTATTCCGTCTACAATGTGGAGATGTACTGGAACGGAAACGTGCAGGTACGGTAGAAGGATATAACGGGTACGGTACCTTAGAAACTTTGAAAAGACATGTTCGATAGTTGTTTTAACCTACACCGTAGTGAATGGAACCATGACTTTTTTCGACAAGGTATCACATGCTACAGTAATCGCGAACCAGATGTGGATACAGTAACCTTGTATAGTCTCTACCATACCCTTCCAGGCCGAGTACCAGTCTCTCCATCCGCGCGCGCCCCTCCCCGTCCTCCTCAACGATGTCGTCTTTGCCATCCATGCTGTCGCCGCCTGTCTGTTCACCGTACTCCAAGCTACCGTATACGAGGTATAGTACCCACATTTCTAAGGTGTACGGTAGTTATTATGTGCATGTACCGTACCATTTGATTCCTTGCAGCGCGAGAACCAGCGTCTGTCTCGCACGTGCATGGGCTGGGGCAGTGTACTCATCGCGTATTCGATCGGCGCGGCCGGCCTCAACCTGTTCGGAGTCATCAAGGTATACGGTAGTTGGGTTACGGTAGCTATGATGTGCAAGTTGTTGTGTATACGGTTATTATGATTTTCACAATTCCAGTCGCTCGACTTTGTCAACCAGCTCTCGTACGTGAAGATGGCCGTCACACTCAGCAAGTACTTCCCGCAGGTACGGTAGTTGTGGATTACTGTATCCAGGTGTACGGTACTCTCAAACAGCCGTAAATCTACTGCAGGCTGTGTTCAACTACCGTCGCAAGTCTACCGTGGGCTGGTCGATCGGCAACATTCTTCTCGATTTCACCGGAGGATCGCTCGACATTCTGCAGATGGCACTGCAGGTACGGTAGCGGCAGTACTGTATGTGTAATCTTGAGATACGGTATTGTTAATTTCATAATACACTTTTGATTTGAGGCTCACAACGCGGATAACTGGAGTGGATTCATCGGCAATCCGGTCAAGTTCGGACTGGGTGAGAGTTTTTGTTACACGGTTTGCGATTTGCAACGGTGTCATGTGATCGCATCACATTTCATTCGGATGATTCATCATGTGATGTGATTGGAAATGTTCATTGATAAATGATAACGATTCACATGTCGTTTCTAAACTTAGCTAATAGCTATGCCGACCTACCGTAACCCACGTTTTCGTTGCAGGACTGGTGTCGATCATCTTCGACGTTGTGTTCATCGTACAGCACTACGTACTGTACAGGGGAGTCGAGGTGGCACACAACGAGTACGGAGGCATCGACAACGACAATGGTATGTCTGATTGTCTGTCTCTCTCTCTCTCTCACCCCCTCTTTCAGGTCCTCCCTCAGAGGTGGAGCCGGATGTGGAGTACGGCAGTGTCGCGCCCACCCAGCCCATTCGAGGAAGCGACGACGAATAGGCCACGCCCCCTTCGACCACGCCTTACGAATTGTAACTACCTGTAATTACAACGAAGCCGGTACACACCAATGTATTTTATTGTAACATATTGCAGTTTGTATGTAGAACGACAATTTTTATTGTAACATATTGCAGTTTGTATGTAGAACGACAATGTAATGACAATGTAATGATATCAAGTGAGCATGGAACAGAGGCACAACACTGGGAAGGGGCGTGGCTAGAGTGGGCGGAGTCTAGACGGCGTCTCCGCGGACAGTCTTCTTCTCGTCGACGGCGGCGCGAAGAAGTGAGATGCACTCGTCAACAGAGAGCGTCTCCTGGAACAATTATGTGATTACACGTGATTACACGCGTTTTCCGTCAGAACCAATCAGCCCACCGTGTCCACTAGAAAAATCTGTGGATGACTTCCGCAATCATGTGTTTTAGAAATGTTATCTTTCACATGACACACATGAATGCCGCGTCGACCATGCACCAGCGAACAACGAAGTAAAAAAAAACACTTCGCGTACCTCTGGCATCTTGCTGTATGCCAGTGCGGGGATCTGTCTGATAGCCCTGCCACTGAGTCCCCTGGCCGATTCGGCGACAGAGAGGAGCGAGTAGGAGACGGGATCGAAGGAGGAGTGGAGGGAGAAGGGAAGGGGAGACGGGGCGGCAGACACGATCCCGATCTGAACAACACTTTTATTTTATGATTTCAAACTTGTTACACACTGAAACGGAGGGGAGAGAGAGACAGAGAGAGAGAGAGAGAGAGAGAGAGAGAGAGACCGCTCACCCTCTGCATCTCCAGCACGCAGTCCCTCATGATGGTGTAGAGGGCAGCCGTGCCGGGCGGGCCAACATCGCGCACCTACAGTATCATTACATACCATTACGGTATTTATAATTACAGTAAGATTTACTCCCATTTAATAACACTCAATCGGTAATGCCACTAAGCTAATATTCCTTCCATGCAAGATTCGCTTGACCAAAAAATCAGCATTCCGCATACCAGGTCGGCCCTGTCGAGTAGCGCCGAGTCGAGCTGGCCCGCCAGGTTCGACGTGCACAACACCAACACGTTCTCGCGCCTGAGGGGACGGTAGTATCAAATCAATCATGTTTGCGAATCCGAATGAACATTTATGACACGTAGAAGACGAAATCACTTATGAAAACCTGAATCGGCAATCGGCACAAAACCGTACGGTAAATTACGATAGTTTAAAATGGTTACAGTATTCTATTTGATACCTGCGAATCCTGTCGATCTGTGTAAGGAGGGCGTTGACTGCTCGGATCGAGTCCGCGGGGTCGCCTCGCGCGTTCGCAGCAGACCGCGCCATACCGAGAGACTCCACCTGCAACATGAAAGGAGATTATATGAAGTGTGAGAATCATGTTCTTTGTGAGTGTGTGAAATACAGCTGCAATAATCCAAATTTTTACTTCGACAGATAAGGAAACTAGATATTTTGAACTCTCGCTTTCTGGATTCTCGCACCTCGTCGATGAGGACGAATACGAGGCACTTGTCGTCGTCGGCCAACTCCGCGATCTGGTCGAACATCTTCAGAACCAGCTTGCCGCTCTGAAACATGCAAAGACATCCCGTCTGATCGGCATGACTTTGAGTGAAACTTCATTCGAAACATCAGACCACTGTGAAATAGTTCACAAAACGAACAAAATATGCAGTAAAACATTTCAATTAGAAGTACCACTCATTAAATGAGTAAAATATATCATAACAAATTTAGCAAAAACTATTGATCAGAGTGGGATTCGAACCCACGCCTCCGAAGAGACTGGTGCCTTAAACCAGCGCCTTAGACCGCTCGGCCATCTGACCACGGGACAGTGAGCGCAATGGCGGGTGGGTGAGAGCGCGACTGTGTTAATGAAAACGAGCAAAAGCGAATGGGCGACTGGAGCAGAAAAAGTACGCACCTCGGAGAACCACTTGCTGAAGAGGGAGTGGGAGTTGATCTCGACCATGCAGGATCGGGGGAAGCGGCGGGCCATTCGGATGGATACGTGCTGCGCCACTCCCTTGCACAGAGAGGTCTTTCCCGTTCCCGGAGGACCTGAAACACCACATTGCATTCTAATCAGACTGCCTAATCACTATTACTTATGCAGCAGCACCTAATTCACTTTGCATTGCAAAACGCGCGAGTTTCGGTGATCAGCATGCCGTCCTTTCGTACAAAAGCGGGGCGCGGCGGGCTGCCGGCACCCATTCGCCATGGCTCAGTCCGTCCCTCCCGGAGATATCAACACCCAGCCGGGTACCAAGATCGTCTTCAACGCCCCCTATGATGACAAGCACACTTACCACATCAAGGTACGCTGCTGTCGAAATCGACTGATATCGATTGATTCTCACTTCGTCCCGTTCAGATTACCAACGCCGGAGGTCGCCGTATCGGATGGGCCATCAAGACCACTAACATGAAGCGCCTCGGCGTCGACCCGCCGTGCGGAGTGCTCGACCCCAAGGAGGCCGTGCTGATGGCTGTCTCTTGCGACGCGTTCAAGTACGGAGAGGAGGACACCAACAACGACCGCATCACCATCGAGTGGACCAACACCCCCGACGGCGCCGCCAAGACCTTCCGCCGCGAGTGGTTCCAGGGAGACGGAATGGTCCGCCGCAAGAACCTCCCCATCGAGTACAACCCTTGAACGGTTTCTCCCGTGTATTCTCGCAGAATAAATGTACTCTTTAATCTGAGATCGTGGGATCGTTTGTGGGTATTCAAAAAAATCTATAATTAATCGATAACTATGTGGGACCGGGTTGGCCAAGTGGATAGCGTCACAGCTATAACTCACCCAAAAGGAGGACGAGTCTGTTGACGTTGATGATGTTCATGTTGGCGCCGCGCTCAGACAGACGTACGAGAGCGTATACGTACGACATGATCTGCAACACGTACACCTTGAATACGTGCTGTAGGTGGACAATCGTACCTCGTTCTTGAGCTCTGACTCGTATATGAGATTCTCCCAGATGGACTCAAACTCCACACAGGGAAGCTGCCACAGGGAGGAGCCCACCTGAACAGTCAACAAATTAATATATTCTAGAATCTAAATTCAACACATTAACATATACAGTAACCCCATTTTCAAAGTACAGTACTCCAAACTACCGTACTCACGGTGCTATCGTCGGCGTTGGCGTCGACGGAGAGCTCCTGCGCCAGCGGGCCGTCGGCGTTGGGGCGGTAGAGATGGAACTGAAGGAAAGAGATGTAAACAACAAGTGAACAGAACAACAACAACAACAAACACACAGACCTGGCAGTCGTCGGCCTCTCCCTGTAGCTGGATGGGCGCGGCATCTCCGTGAGTGAGCGATCCGAGCAGAACGAACGAGATCAGAGACGACAGCGGCTTCTCGTCTGGAGAAAAAACATTGTCCGAACCAGAGTAGAAAACTACTAGCTAGCAGGTATCGTGGATCCGACGACAACTAGCATGAATACAAGAGACATCATGCCTGAACTGAGTCACCCACTCACCCCCGACCGTCTCCCCCTCCTTCCCCTGCAGCTCGAACGTGCGCCAGTTCCTTTCCGTGCGCTGCGCCAGCAACGACTTCAACTCGGGCAGACGCTTCTCCACCACAGACTTGGCGCTGCAAACACGCTTTCATCATTATGTTGTATTATAACATTAACATACAAAGGAATACTCACACTCCCTTGGCGAGCTTGACTTCGACGTGGATGGAGGCGCGAAGTATGGCGGGAGCCGGGGAGGTCTGATATTTAAAGACTGTAAGTATTTATCAAGCGTAAATAATATAATGCAATACGCGAAATAAATCTATATTAGTTAATTTAAAAAAAAAAACACACACACAAATACCTTTGCCCGCTTGGTGGCACCGGCGCCGGGGATGGGCGAAGTGATCATCTTCTCCGGACTCGACACCATTCTGAACAAGTAAATAATAAATTGATGAACATATACGTACATAATTTGAAATAAATAATATACAAAAAAACAGACGCGAATGCGAAATTCGCTTCTTCCCGCGTGAATTCGGAACCCAGACAGTGACGATATGACAACAACGATGGCGGAGAGCGCGAGAATTATTGTTTGTTAAAGCATTTTTGGGATACTGATTTTTTAATCTACAGTGTCGGGATTTTTAACAATTGAAAGAATGTTGTCATTGTCGTATTGTCCCCGCTTCCGCGCGGCTTAGCGGAGAAAGAACATGTCGGAAAAGTGCGTCCTTTCGCTCGTTTTTTCCCCACAGTTTCCTCACCTTCAGAAACCACTACGACAACATGCATCCGTCGAGTTCGCCGCAAGAGGCAAAGAAGGAGAAGAAGGAAGACGACAAGGGACCCACACATGGAAACCTCATGGATCTGTTCACGCAGTCCGAGAAGGTGTGGAGCTTCACGCCCCCTTCATCTGTTCATCTTCCTCCTAGGAGCGCTTTCTGGAGCACCAGAAGAAGGTGGAGCGGGCGGAGCGAGCACAGCCCGACCGCACTCCCTACGACGACATCGGCGCCAAGTCGCCCAAATCCAGGTGGGTCGCATTTCCATGGTATACTGTACTCTACCGTACCTCTTGGCGTCCAGCTTGATGGATAGATGGTAACGGATCATTTATGTTTGTTGCACAATACTTGATGACTCTTCAGGGAGAAGATCATACAGGCGTTGAACAAGGATCCCTCCTCGAACTCCTCCTCCTCCCTTTCTTGTGCCAGTGACGGCAGCGAGTTCGAGAAGAGTGTGAGTGGATGAGACAATTGCGCCCTTGACAATTCTTCACTATTTCGTGATCTGACCATCCCTTTGTTTTTCAGAGCGCTCGCTCGTTCACGTTCCCCCTGACAGAGAAGTCGCCCAGAACAGTGTCATCCGAGTCTGATGTCAGTGTGCATAGCAACCATCACAGCTTCCTCACATCACAGCTATCCAAGATCAAGCTAGACGACAAGGAGGTACGGTAGAATACCGTATTCCTGTACAATGGAGTGCGGTACACCTAGGTGTACGGTTGAGCACAATAGTCCTTCTAGGATGACGTGAACTCTGTGTTCATCGGAGTTCGGACGAAGGAGAAGGCAGCGTCGAAAGTGGAGATGAACAGCTTCGTTCTCTACTACCAACTGCCAGATTCTGGAGAGGAGGTGCCGGCTGAGATATCACTCCATCTCGCATACAAGAACGGAGAGGGAAAGGTAGAGAGAGAGAGAGAGAGAGAGAGAGAGAGAGGGAGAGAGAGAGAGGATGAGGAGGAGGAGAGGAGTAAAAAGAGGATAAGATAGATTGTTTCAGACCTCGCACTTTGCTGTGACGTCGCATCGGATCGGGGAGACTATGTGGTGGCAGGTTCAGTACGCGGCATCCTCCCCGCAGATGGTCCGGGACTCTCGTCGTCTGCTTCTCCCCTCCCTCCCTCTCTTTCTCTCTCTCTCTCCCTTTCTCTCTCTCTATCCTTCCTATTTCAGTTCCGTTCTCTGGGCGAGTTGGTGCAGTTCTACCGTATCTACTCCTATGTCGACCCCGATACAGGCCGCGTCGAGACATTCCCAGTCTGGAAGAAGGTCGTCATCGGATGACGTCATCACTTACACTTACAAACAATATCTTACACGCTACATGTCTCTCTCTACTTACACCGTACTTATTACATAGTTTGTGAATCATTCTTACTTCTTACAAAAGCAATCACAACTTCTGACTGCTTTTTGTGCAAATACATTCAATATGAATTACAATGATTATAAAAAAACGTCACAAAGATATACATAACAAAAGAAAGAGAAAGAGACAGCGGATCTACATCCACAGATAAGAAGAGTGAAAAAGCGGCGATCCGCAATCTGCAGCTTCAAAAAGCGATGACTGATTGGCGCGGTATGACTTCACATGTACCCAGTCCGCACCTGTCAAGATAGTCTGGAAGAGCAAAATGTTCTGTGCATGCACCCATCTGCTGCAGAGAATGAGTACACTCTGTCCTCTCTCTTTCTGTCGGGGGCTGGATAGGGGGCGGGACGATCGCGATAGTCTAGCCAGATAGCGGACCCGCCACCGTCCACTGCTCGGACTGCCGATCCACTGTTCCTGCTGGAGAAGATGCTTGTTGCCCCCTCCCCCCCCCCTCTCTCATTTCTCTCTCTCTCTCTCTCATCTCTTGCACCTCAATTTGACATGCACTTTCACACTTTCATTGTTGTTCGCACTTCATTTGCCGAATGTTGCATGATGTCTGTTAGTGCCCCCCCTCTCTCTTTGTCTATATCCCCCCTATATCACACGTATATGTACCCCAGTCGCATACCGGTCTGCGCAGTGTCTGGGTTACGCCACTACCAGTATCCTCCGCGTATCCATATCCACTATTTCTTCCCTGTGTATCCAGTTACATTATCAATGTTGCTTGGCTATTCTATATGCTACTATTCGAAGTACGTGCAAATTGCAGCGCGCAGTTCTGAACAGGCTGTAGCCTCTGCGATGCGTGCCATTGCGATTCCCGTTTCTGCTCTCTCTCTCTCTCTCTCTCTCTCTCTCTCTCTCTCTCTCTTTCTCTCTCTCTCAGCTACATTGTACTCCTCCATAATTCGACCATCCTCTTTCTTCACGCGGTGTTATACGCTTCTTTTCTATTCGATCCCTATCAGCTACTGACGATTACTGTACGAATAAATATCGCGTTTGCTTCAATCACTTTGAGATTCAACCGAATAAATTCTAAAGCTCACTACTTGTAGTCATTTTCCGAAATCGGTCTCCACTTTCTGTCTTGTTTTGCAGTGTGTGTTAATGGAAACAATCTGTGTGACGGGTGCTGGAGGGCTGGCGGGAGTGCATCTGGTGCGTCGTCTCGTCGACAGGGCCGACGTCAAGGAGCTCCGGCTCGTCGACAGGAACCTCGACGCATATGGTAACGTCTTCGAAATTCTGTTCAGTGTAATTTCACGCCACATACACATGTTTTATTGCACTGTTCGACGCAGTGACCCGATTCCCTCACAGTTTTTTGTCACTGCGCATAGGCAATCAGCGCGTGTGACCAACTGGTTTCGTCTCCCCCCTCTCTCTTTCTTTTTGTATCATATCCCAGAGTAACATACATCACAACCACGTAAGCCTCTTTTAAAGCCGGTATTTTATGGCGCGCCTTCGAAACGTGCTACTTTTAAACATGATTGAATTAGTCGCACAGTAACATCAACTCGAGTAACTCGCAAATCGCATCTCAGACAGTGGGTCTATGGGTCAGCTGCGTGCGTGCGTGCGTCAGTTATGACATTCTCTTTGTGTGCACCGGTGAGATCCCTATCTGGGGGGATCCAGGGGGAAAGAAGAAGAAGGGGGAGATCCAGAAAGACATGCACGCAAAAGGAACGCTATCGCACATCCGCATCTATGGCCGGCGGACGAGACATCGATCCACCATTCAGGAACTCGCCATAGCCATACACAAAAGGAACATAACATCAATTCGATGCATACGTTTCAAAAATCCTTGAGGTGACTGGAAGATAGTATACGTTTCAGCCTCGTGTGTGCATCCGAAGCTGCGTCTGTTCCCTGTCGACCTGTGTCAGGCTGGGGAAGTGGAGAGGGCCCTCCGAGACTGCACCACTGTCATCCATATGGCAAAGAGCAAGCGCCCCATCGGGTACGTCAACGATGATAGTTTTCAGGAATTATGATCAGAGAAAGGCTCCGTGATTAGGAGAGTATGAATCAATGAAGATGATAACGACCTCTTTCAGGTACGGCAACAAGGAAGAGACGCGCGCAATGTGGCGTGACAACCTGGATGGTGAGCCCTTCCCTCCTCTCTCTCCCGCTCTGTAGGACGGCGCAAACATATTAGTATTAGAATACATTAGAAGTAACTTCGTTTTCGTTCTATTTCGTTCTTCATGTCTTTTCGAATCGATTGAGCTTTCCTCACCGTCCCCTTGCAGCCACTGAGATCCTGACGGACTGCTGTGTGTCCCTCCGTGTTCGTCGTCTCATCCACGTCGGCGACGCCTACGCCAATCTCCCCGTAGACGACAACTACGGAATCAGCGAGGACATGCACAGGTTAGAGCGGAGATCGTATGCTACGTATTATGTGTGTACGTACAACACGTTGCCACGGAAGATCTTCCTGCCTTCACGGATTTTTACGGTGCAGTCGTATCAAAGTTCAGAGTGATGTGAAGATGGTTGCAAAATTTGCACTGAACTCACTCCCTGATAGGTAGTCTATCATATCTCAGGGGCTACCCCTCATCCTATCTGTCTGGGGAGTACGGGGAGTCGCGCACTCGGGCAGAGATGTACGCCCGACAGGCAGTGGAGAGGGAGGCCAAGAGCGGCAAGGACGGTGAGACACTTTCAAATCTCACATATTATCCTTCTCTCCAACTAGCAATCATAGCTGCAAAATCAACATGAAAGAAATGGAGATATCATAACACAAGAAGGAGACCCTAC
>CAWZYM010000300.1:220000-330000 GCA_963966185.1 Rhabditoides inermis | reverse complement strand
GGCAGAGAAAGTGAGTGGCAGCCAGTGACGACTCCATATCAAGCCAACAGCTGCAATCAAAAGAGAGGAGAGAGAGAGAGAGAGAGAGAGAGAGAGAGAGAGAGGAGAGAGAGAGAGGGAGGGAGGGAGAGGGAGAGAGAGAGAGTCGCGCACTTTTAACAAATGCAGAGGCGTTCCGCGCTGAGAAAGTCGCACGGTATTAGAGAAGGGGGAGCAAAAAGAAGTCCGACCCTCTTTTACAATCCGCGCGCATTCAACGCGAACCACTCAACCCGACTCAAGGTTGCACCTAACATGGAAATCAGAGCGGGGGTAGGAGGAGAGAGAAAGGGAGTGAGAGAGGGAATAGAGGGAGAGAGAAGGAGGGGAATATTGGTAGTACAACACAGCACCAAATAGGATACTGATACGCAATAATAAACGGAGCCGGCGATCTCGAGTATTCATTTAGAGGACCATGAGAGGACCACTTGAGAGGGCGCGATACCAACGGGACCCCCCCCCCCCTCCTGTCTCTCTCAAATAGACAGCAAATAACTACAACAGGGAAACTAGTAAAGAAGAAGCGTGTGATGTTTCACTGACGCACGCGCTGTAACAACAACATGGCGGAGCGGCTGTGATTAATGTCTACCTGAGGGAGACAGAGCGAGAGAGTGTGTGAATACGAGAGAGACAGAGCGATCCGGTGAGTGTGCGGACAAATGGCCAGATTTCAACAACTGAACGCTCTTCAGGTGTACGTTCAAAGTGAAACGAACGTAATCAACAAAAACAAACTGATTCTTGCGATTGTGAGTGTGCGAATGTCCGGAAAAGCAGAGAAACGAGGCTTATGGAAGCGAGTCTTGTAAATAGCCGCGAGGATTGAGCCTATTATGAGTTGTTTATGTTAGCCGTTCCGAGACGCGCGCGAGCGAATAAACAGAACTGACAAGTAGGAGGGAGACGGAGAGAGACGATTAGAAGAAATGGTTCAGTTATAACTTCAGTTATAACAGTTATAACTTATAGATAGTTGCTGCCTGGCGGAACATAATTGATTGTGAGGTCTGGGACGGGGTCGGGGACAGAGGAAGAGGAAAAGGGAAAGGGAAGACGTTCGGTTGACAGTTGCTGCCTGCCGGTGAGCCCGCGAGCGAGTGAGTGCGCGGCTGGAGTCTGCCCGCGGCAGCAGACTCACTGCGGTTCACTCACTCGGGTCAATCACGCCTGTTACTACTCTTGCGAACCAGACACATGAGATCGGATTATGTCGTGTAAGCTGCGTACCCTTGATGTAGTCAAGCCGACAAGTTGTGAAATTGCGTATCATTGAAAGGTGCTAATAAGAGTATAGCGGAAAAAAACAGAAGCGACCGGTAGTGCATCTGTCACCGGCGGCGGCTGGTCGAGTAGCATATTGGAAGAATTTGACATGGATGATAGGCAGACGGGGGCGAGAGAGTGTGGGATGTGAAGAGAGGCGAGGGGCGGGGAGCGAACAGCTGACTCCAATGAGCCCAGAAACAAGGTGACACATTCGAACTCACACACCCCAATCTCTCTCTCTCTCTCTCTCTCTCTCTCTCTCTCTCTCTCTGTCTCTGTCTCACTCTTCGACAAAACCAAGTTGTCATCTACAGTCAGATACACACTGTAATTATAGTATTAGAGGGGCTCAGGAGGGGATTGAGACGATTGATAATGACATAGCAACTACTCACACGGCGATTACGAGTGAGTGGCGAACTGTGTGAGTCCTCGATAGCAGTTCACGGATTTCAATCGTTCATATATCCCCATACCCATATTCCTCCATTCATATTCCATATTGCCCTATTCAATCTGATCAGTGATCCGATGTCCTCTCTTTCATAGCAACCACTCGACCGAGCGATATCTCTGGATTATTATACTATGCAGTAATGCATAGTGGTAGGACGGATCCGGATGAACGGCTGACCTTGGTGATAGCTATATAAGGTTATCTGTCTGTAACATGTTCATAACATTGTGCTGTGTCGTAACCGCGCGCTGGGGAGAGGACCGTTTTCCCGCCATATTTCTGGCATGCATCACCAATGATCACTGTCACCGAACAATTCTCAATGTTTTTTTGTCGCGCGCTTCGTTTCCTTACGTTTTTACCTGTTCACCCAACACCCTTCCAGTACTAACTAGTCATGCGTCTTCTTGTCTCTTCCTGCCTCCTCACACTTGTTGCCGGTGAGTCAAGGTCGATAGATCGATAATCAATCAATAATCGATTGAATGAATTCAGCGCAGTTCAACATCCCACTGCCATTCGGCGGCCTCACTTTCAACAAGGGCGAGGACGGAAAGGTGAGTATTGATTAGGTATCAATTATTGATTTATCTTGCGTTCTCTTCTAGCATCTTTCCTCTCTCGATCGAATGCTGTGATTATCGATTACATATTGATTTATCGATTGCTTATTCAGGTGGCAGTGGGCGTGAACAACAACGTGAACATACTGGGTTTTGGCGGCCGGAGAAACTTCACTGTGGTGGCAGGGAACGGAACGTTCGAGACACATAGTGGGCATTATCGATTTATTTATTACCTAACAAATTTGTTTCTCTTTTGCCTACAATGGAAACAGTTCAAATTCTTTGTGTAAAATGGATAACACTTTCGCTCGATTATGCAAATATACGCTAACGGCTTGTCTACTTGTCCTACCGTATACCAACCGTACTCTGTTTCTCATTTATTAGCGAGTATCAGACTCTTAATCACTACCGTATACCATATCTCCATATCTGCCATTCTACGGTACTTTTTGTACAGATTCTGGCGCAGCTTTGGTGAATGGAACAGAGTTCGGAGGCGGGAGCTCCCTACAGATCGACAAAGAGAAGGTATTCCATCTTCTCTCAATCTCTCTCACCCTCTCTTTCCCTCTTTCTCCCTCTTTCTCCCTCTTTCTCTCTATTTCTTCCGCTTTCTCCCTCTTTCTCCCTGCTTCCACATGAGGGTACTTCCCGCCGCCTCACTGGTTACTCGGGAAGGATTCTTGTCGATGACCGAACATTCGGCGGCCCAGGGGCAAAATGAGGACCCGACCGCACGCCGCGGGGAAAAGAAGAAGAATAAGAATATCCCATCCTCCATTTCCTGATTATCGATTCATTGATTGTTCATCTAGGGCGTCGACGCGGGTTCGGAGGTTCAGCTCGGCGACAAGCCGATCAAGGTATCGCGTTATTTATTGATTATCGATTTTCTCTATCTTGCAGACGTCGCTGTCCTCTCTTTTCTCGAACCTCGGCGGAGGCGGCGGCGGCAATGCTCCCGGATCCTTCCTCTCCCAACTGTTCGGAGCTATCAAGGATCTGTCCAACAAGGTATGAGTGTGTTTTGTGTTTTGTGGATTAGTGATATTCACTCTCTTCAGACAAAGAAGACTGAATCGGTGGGAGGAGTGAAGGCGACTGATTCCAACTCGACGGTGGCGGAAGAGAAGACGACCAGCAACTGAGTGGGGATTACTGTAATACCTCGTGATACTGTAGAGAAGTACTGTACTATGATGTGATCTCCCTCTAACCTCTAACTAACTAACATGTCTGTGATTCGAGAGTGATATTTGACAGATTGACACGTATTGTGAGATGAAATTTTCTGTGTGTGTACAAGGTTACGATAAACATTTATTGAAACAAAAGGTAGATATCAAGTCAAGATCAACCGGCAAGCAGACTTAATGGAAACACGTGGGATATACGTGTGAGCTCGACGAACGAAACAGACATATGTTGGACAGTGGGGCTGTATCGAATGATCTGGTGCACAGAGGAAGGGACAGGAAAGGGACTGCATATTATCAAGAGAGGCAATGAAGTGAGCATGTGGAGATGAGCTGGGTGCGCATCAATACAAGTATAGGACGAGTGTCTGCTCATGAGCATGAGAAACACAAGAATACAATCACAACTCACAACATATTCCGGGACTATGGGACCTACGATAGCTGTCCTAGACGACTGAAGACTAGTGATGAGAGGCGCGACAGCACGCTGAGCGAGTGACGGAGAGAAGTGCGACACGGCAAGTCTACGTGGTACTGAAAAATGCGACTAATCAAGTAAGTCTAGTAACAACACGCATACCGGTACGATACTTACCTGTCCGCCCTCCGTCGATTCGATCGATCATCTCTTGACGAGATGAATATTGCCCTGAAATGACATGGACATTTGTTGCCACTCGCAACACCACCCCACCTCGCTCTCTCGAATGACGTCAGAACGCTCGAGTGCGGCCAGTGCTCGCTCCACACACTCTTGGCTACTAGAAAACACGCTGAGAACAGTATCCCGTTAGGTACATACACCTCTGTGAGCGCTTGCCTAGCACAGTCCCACTACAGAGTAGCACACGATTGGAACACTCGAGAGGCCATCTCTGACACACTCAAATATACCAGACAGTATAAAATCGAGCATACCTGTAGTGGAACCAGTTGAGCGAGAGCCGAGATTGTCACATGGTCCGCATTTATTGAGATCTAAAAATCGCGGATACATTTGAATACGAACGCTTGCTTACAGAGGAGAACAGACTAGGCCTAGTTACCCCTGAAGCGCATCGGAACAATGCAGAAATCGTCTAATACTTCATCATCGTGTTCTTCTTTCCCAGTTCGCCTATTCCCAGTACCATCCTCCCCGGCCTTTCGCCTTTCGGCGATCGATTTGCAGTAAGATATCTGTATGTTATGCGATTCACGGAAAAAATTTAGGAAAAGATCCATTTGAAAAAAAATCATATAAGTTGAAATCCACTCACGTAATTCATCATTCATATCGTTCGATCGTTGAAGCCCGGATCTTCCGTCGCCGAGATCGAAACTTTCCCAGAAGCCGCAAGCAGGGGAACAAGCATCACCAATAGCACGTACGCATCCTCGGGACTACCGCCGTAACCTTGCCGTAATTTACATATTTGTAATGTGCTACTTGATTCGAGATAAATATTCTATTCTGTTCTATTCTGTATCGTTGTTTTTTTGTAAAGATGTATGCAGTTGCAGTGAAGTGTATATTCAATAAATTGGGAACGAAAATGAAATATGTAGGCAGTGATGTATTTTCATATAAGACATCGGATAGACCTTTCTACGCAGATATGCAGGGATGCAGGGGGAGAGAGAGAAAGAAAGAGAGACAGACAGAGAAAGAGAAAGAGAGAGAGAGAGAGAGAGAGAGAGAGAGAGAGAGAGAGCCGCCCACTCTCGCCCACCCTGTGCCCCAGTCATGCGCCCATTGCACTGGATATTGTCCGTATCTTCTACTTAGGATGCAATAAATTTTAAAAATCCTTACACAATGTGGATGACTGTATGGAATACATAGGTTCATCAGTGGCAAATGATGAAATGATGAGGTACAAGCGTACACGCGTAGAAGTGTACCGGAATACGGAGAGGTATGAAGGGTTTCGGAAGAGAACAGTAAGTAGTAAACAATAGACCACGAATTGTTCAGTTTGCTGTTGGGAAATCGGGAAACATATTGGAATCAAGAGTTGAAGAAGAACATAAAACTCATTTATATAATTGTTTGTCTGCTTCATCCAAGACAATTCAAAAATCATTATATGAAATCATTACATACAGAATAAACAATCACATTATCAACACTACTTGTATATTGTATACCCGTCTTTCTTTCCCTCCCCCTTCCTTCTAGAATCTGCGATGAGCGTGTAGGGGCGGGGAGACGGGATGCCACAGGTCCCGATCGACCTGCAACAGACTCTCTCTCTCTCTCTCTCTCTCTCTCTCTCTCTCTCTCTCTCTTTCTCTCTCTCTCTCTTTCTCTCTCTCTCTCTCTCTCTCTCTCTCTCTCTCTCTCTCTTTCTCTCCGTACCTCAAACTTGAATACTGGTTCATTCTCTTCGACGATCTCCCTTCTTTCCTCTTTCGAGTCGACCTCGTCTCCAGAAGTGTCGGTTTCTCTCGTTTCCTGCTCCCTTTCCTCCTCTTCCTCCTAGAAATGAACACTGTGAAGCGATCTTCTTACTCTTCATTTTCCAACCAAACCTTCATATCTTATCTTCTACTTTCACCACATGTTTCGTAATTTAGCTCTTTCACGAACACCTCAAAAAGAAAACGGTGAACAAAGTTCCGCCCAGCCGAGCCCCGCCCACCGTGTCACTTGTCTCCACAACAATGTGCCGGGCTGCAGCTATTTCCTTGCTCTGGTTCTTCTCTTCGCGCTTCACCCGAGCCTGCAAGCCACGCCAATATAGAATCCGCTCAACCTGATGCATAACTACTTCACAATAAAACATAAATCTCTGTACTAGGTGTTAGACCCTATTCCCAAGCCCCGCCCTCTTTTATCCCGCCCACCTCGTCTTCCCGTTTATTCCTCGCCTTCCACGAAGAGTAGTCGAATGTGAGTATCTGTTGGAAGAGGGCCTTGGCAGAGGCGACAGAGTGACCATATCCCATCAGAAGAAGAAGGGCAGACTGGAAAAAGATCTCTCTCTCTCTCTTTCTCTTTCTCTCTCTCTCTTTCTCTCGAAACCTCTAAACAGATTGATAACTCACAGTCTCATCCTCACACCGCATCACCTCGTTAATCTCACTGAAAGCTGCGTAGACCTGTGAACATAGACAAATCAATAAAAGAAAATGTGATGTCATCTGATCCAAAATCATTACATCGATGGTTAGCGACAACTAGCAGCTAGACAGCTAGCGCAAGCAGCTCGCGACTTGTACTCGAGAGCCTTATTAGGTAAATCCCCTTACTGGCTAGGTCGACAGTTGTATAACTTGAATCTTCCGATGAATAAATTTTACAATGAACCTACCTTGGCAGATGTGGGATCCATGGGGAGTTGCTGACCGGTGGCAGAGTAGCGCATGATTACCTAAACAGGGCATCTCTCTCTCCCTCTCTCTCCCCCTCTCCTCTCTTCCTCTCTCTCCCTCTCTCTCCCCTCTCCCGCTCCTCCCTCTCCCCACCTTCTTGTCCTTGTCAGCCACTCCGTCGACTTTGAGAAATGGAGGCACGCGGATAATCACCTGATATCGATAATTAATCCTTGAAAATAAACCAACGAAAATAATAATAGCGAAAACAAAATATATTCTACCTGCTGTAGGTTGTTCTCTCCCATGGGATCGTGAGAGATGGTCAGCGTAGACGCATCCGGCATCATCAACGTCGTCTGGAAGGCCCTCTCTCACTCTCTTAGCCCCCCCCCTCTCTCTCACTTTCTTACCCTTTCTCTCTCTATCCAAGCCACAGCTACTTATGACCACTAGGAAACCGTATTGATTAATCGATTGCCTACCCTCTGCCATCCCATGTCTTCCTCCCTGTGACTCTGTATCTGCTGTCTGTGTCTCTCCACATCGATTGCCAGTAGCTGTCGCACCAGCCAGTGTGCATTCCTCCGAGACATGCCACTCGAGAGCAGCACCGACAGCTTCTCCTCAAAGATATAGTTAGAATCAGCGAATAGGCCCTTGACATGCTCCCCGCAGCCGCCGCACGCGGATGGTGGACACGCGACGCGGACCTGGCTCTCTCTTTTATAGTGCTCTCTCCGCATCTCTGACCAAAGGAAAAGAGAAGCGAGCGCACTTTCTGATTGCGAGTTCAGTATAGTAAGAAGGACGTGCACATGTTTGGAATTGATTTGCTCAGCAGCTTCATCAAAAGAAGGGGATGTGCACATCCTTCCTATTATTCCTGTGCAATACCGACCGGAAACCGAATTATTCTGTCTGATCAGTCGGCTCCGATTGTTACAAGGAACGAACTTGTGTGCGAACAAACGAACGGTTTCGAACAGCTTACCTGTATATTGCTGCATCCCTTCAGTTTATTGACCAGCTCCGAGTGGTCCTTCATTTTCATCGGTGACATGCCCAGCAACTGCAAACGATCAATAATCGAACGATTGAAGCGAAATGGGGGAAGCGAAACAGGCGGAACCGTGTGAATCGATTGTGCTGTCGGCGATAACAAAACCACTGATAACGCAGCAGCGATATCGATAACACGCCGGAACAACACAGTGAATGGAAATAACAACAAAGAAACGTACGTACGTGCTACGAGATTGTGATGGGTGGTGCGCGGGTGAGCGGGGGAGAAAGGGGACGGAGAGGGGTGATTGAGTGACCGATCAGCGCCGCCGCACTGTCTCTCTCACTCACGGCACAAAACAAATTCTGGCACAGTGTGTGCGCGCCCCGCTTTTTTGTCATGTCATCCCAGATTATACCCTGTTTCACGCAACTTCACGCGTCAACTTTATGTACAAAAGATGCAATATCGACTTTGCCGAAAAAAACCCTGTTTCATAATAAATACTTTATTTGAGCACCTCGTCAGTAATCACAAACACTGGTATGAAGCCCCGCCTCTCTTGGCCCCGCCTACTCGTCGTCCCCATCCGCACACAGGGGTATCCGCTCGAAGCCCTCTCTCCTCTTGCCGTTCTTGTGAGTGCAAACAGAAAGAAGAGGACGGCGGAAGAACTGTAAGAGGATACGGTATATGGTATACGGTAGAATACCGTAGGATAGCATAATCTTACTGTACGCACCCATCCCGCTCCTCCCAGTGCTATCAAAACGGCTAGAATGATCCACAGGTGATATGAATTCCTGTGCAGGGTGACGTTTCGGACCTGAATCAGTTATGTTCAGCCCCGCCCCTGGTCGCCCCGCCCACTCACCACCGGGTCGCTGCCGTTGATGGAGAACTGTACAGTCTCCCTCTGCATGCCTTCCTTGTCTATGTACAGCTTGTGTGCGCCGTCTGTCAGCAGACGCCAGTACTCGCCGTTCTATTATGTGTATTGTTATACTTGTTAGATGTGGTCAGTCTCTTCGTAAATCTGGTTCGCAAGTAGTTTGAAGTGGTTTGAGGCTATCAGAAGGCCGGTATATAGGTGTATGTGAAAGACGATTTGGTTTGAAGACTCGCTGCTCACTCACCTCTGTCGTGTACACAGTCTTCCCAGACTCTGCACATCGCACGCTGGCGTTGAATACTGGGTGGGCCTGGAGAAACATATCACATCAAAACCCGAATGAAATCGGGGAAGACAAAACATGCAGAAATGGTGGCAAAGCGGAAATCTCATGCTAAATAGCTAAATTGATTTCTGAACTGCATGCCAAATGGTTTGTTTTGAGTTTCGATAGGAACTGACCTCCCCATCCACAACTCTTCCTCGCACGCCTCCCAGGGCGGTCTCGAGGAACGCCAGCTGCGAGTACTTGTGCTCGTCCCAGATCCTGTAAACAGATGCAAGTAAACAAACAAACAAGTAAACAATGAGTTGACAAAGTAGGAGTAGTTAACGAGTAAATAAGATTAGTAAACAAACAAGCAAACAAACACCCCACTTGCTGTACATCTGGTCGGTGGGGAACTTGTAGCATCCCATCTCGACTGTGATCTCTATGGCATTGGTGTGTTCGTACTGCCAGTCCTGCATACCGCCAGCCAGGTGGTACCTGTAGGGTTACTGTATAGAAAAGGGTTACTGTACTTGGAGAATATGATGTTGGGGTACTGTATAGGTAGGAATAATTAGAGAGGGCGCGCAGCGCCCTCTCTTTTGGCTTAGGATAGGGCTCGCGCCAGAATTTTCAAGAAGCTATATCCAAAAATTCATGTTAGCAGGAATGTGAACTCATCCAATTCATGTTAGTTAGATTCGCACGGTTCCGTAGGTCAGATCACTAATTGATGGCATCTTTGTATCTTTTCTCTGAAAGAAGTTATGAGCGATCTCGCGCACCCATGATCTGACAGGCCAGCGTGTGGGTGGGTGGGTGGGTGGGTGGAAGTCGTGTCCGGTAACGCTGACTCTCTGCCGAAAGCGTACTCTCTCGGCGTTTTCTGCCCGTGTTCTCCAACTCGCACTTTGAGTGTAGTTCGCCCCGCCGCCGCCAGCGTCTAATTCGCGCCGGGTTTGCGTTGTTTTGGGTCCGCCAACTATAACCAGGAGAAAGAGCGCAGTAGGCGCGACTCCGAACGGTAGTGAGAAAATATGTGGGGAAAACGTTTTTGTGAAATGTAACGGCGATCCGAAACGTAACGTGTGATCTGTGGTACATGAGAGTAGGAAGAGAGAGAACGGCCGAGAGTTTGTGTTAGTATTTGTAAACGTTGATAGAAGAGCAGAAAATATAAAGAGACAGAGAGAGAAGGGCAGAAAGTGAGAGAGTGAGAGAGTGAGAGAGAGAACAGTGTGAGAGAAAGAGAGAAAGAGAGAGAGAGAGAGAGAGAGAGAGAGAGAAGGAACAGTGAAAGAGAGAGAAGGGACGAAGAGAAGGAGAGAACAGAGTGAGTGAGAGATAGTAGTTTTTGATAAAATCCATATGAATAGTCATAATTCAGCACATATTCAAAATTTCTATGAAATTTAACAAAAGGACATATATTTTATTTAAAAAGTACTTGCGTAAACAAATGAACTTTGTCTTGTCCCAATGCAGCAAAAGCACATGCATAAAGCGTTTACAAATACTAACACAAACCTGCGCATAACGGACAGTGGACACTAACCGATGAAATATAACAATACAAATGAATAACGCCATACGTTCATATTAGAGAGAGAGAAGACAGAGAGAGAGAGGAGAGAGAGAGAAAGAGAAAGAGAAAGAGAGAGAGAGAGAGAGAGAGAGAGAGAAAGAGAGAGAGAGAGAGAGCGGGAAGAGAGAGGCGCAGGTTTGTGTTAGTATTTGTAAACGCTTTATGCATGTGCTTTTGCTGCATTGGGACAAGACAAAGTTCATTTGTTTACGCAAGTACTTTTTAAATAAAATACTTACTTACTTGAATACTTGAATACTAACAAGGTGATAAGTGATAAGACACCCACCAGCCGGCGCCGTTGGTGACTCCATTGTGGAAGAAGTCGCTGTCGGTGCCTGTCCCACACCGTCTGCCGGTCAGGTGCATCGAGGGATGCGCGCGCGCATACCTGCACATCAACACATTGATCGATTGATAATACGCATGGTTATGGTACGTTGGGGTTCGAACAATTTTGATTATCTTTGGTAATTGCGCATGTATATTGGGCGGATTGTTCAATCTGTTTATCATATAGGGAAATAACAACTGTGAAACGTACTCACCGGTACGCCAGCTGTACCATCAGCTTGTCGTCGGCCGTCGGAGTATCGATTCCGTCCGATCCCGTCTCACTGTCGTCCCACCCATACGACGCCACCAGAGACCCTGGATGATGTGCAACCGGATGACGTCACAGATGCACTCACCTCCATGTAGATTCGATGACAATACGAAGGGATACTGCTTGAACCACTTTATCACAGCGAGTGTCTCGGGTTCCTGGATATCGATTGATATTCCTTGATCGATGTATGTTCTCACCTGCTTTATGCCCCCGCTCGCCTCTCTATGGTGGGGGTAGAGGGTGGGGAAGTTGCGGTTCAAATCGATGTTGTTCGCGTTCGAACGACCCTGGAGTAGGAAACGATCGATAAATAAATACCGAGGAAAGACAATACTAAACCATCTAGCTATAGATAGAAAATAGGAGGGTAAAGTGAGAGAGAAAGAGAGAGAGAGAGAAAAGGAGAGAGAGAGAGAGGGAAAGAAAGGGAGAGAGAGAGAGAGATGACTCACCACATCCCCCATTCTGTCTCCCGGAGTGCCCATCTCATATCCATCCGGGTTCATTCCGGGCATGATATGGATACGGAGGTTGTCCACCAGACTGCAATATTGATTGGTCATGCCCATTCCAAATGGTTACATTCTAAAAAAAAGAATTTTAGGACACATGCTTCTATTGTAGTGTTAATTGATTATAAAAATGTGCAAGCGGTTGTATATCAGACCAGAAAGCGATACTATCAATATTGAAACTTCTGAGTCATTTTTCACGTGTTGTTCCGCATTATCACCTGGTGAGATACTTGTTCTTCCCGTAGTTCCGGAGTAGAATGTCGATGAGGTAGAGAGACGTCTCTCGTCCGACCACCTGATGCGATTAGAATGACAATACGTTTCATAAAATGCCTTCAGGAAACGTTACAGGCACTCACCTCGTTTCCATGCATGTTGGCGACTATTTTGACCTCTGGCATGAGTGGCGGTCGGTCGTTGGGGTAGCGAGAGACGAGCAGAACCCATAGATCACTGGAAATATATACGTATTTTTGGCGATGCATTTTCCGCCACATTTTCAGGCAATATGCGGTCCACACCATCACACCACCACACCACCTCACTATCACACCACCACAACTTGCAGCGCAACCACACTATTCACCACGACTGATTATGTGATGGTGGGGTGGTGGGGTGGTGTGAGTGGTGTGATTGTGTGATGGTGTGGTGGTGTGATTTCCTATATGTGGTGTGGGTGGTGTAGTGGTGTACAGGAGTGGTGGTGTGGGGTGAGTGGTGTAGTGGTGTGATGGTGTGGTTTCCTATTCGCCACATTTTCACGCATTCACTTTTTACTCTCTTTTTTTTGCCCGACTCCTGACTTGTTTTTTCTCCTCCATACATACATTCTGGGACAAGATTCGAGGTTTCCAGGCAAATCTTGAAATCTCTACTTCACCAACTTCACCATTTCTGTTCACTGTTTTTTATCAATATAAATAATATTTACATCATCTATAGTAAATACACATATCATAAAGATACGAATTACGAATGAGTTTTCTCATTTCTAGCGTGAGAGAGCATATAGCGGTTCTAGGAAACACGGGCAATACCTTGTCTTGATATCTGTTTTTATTATTATTGTTGGTTATCTGAATTTCGAAAAGAAAAGTACAGTAATCACTAACCGTCCCTGAACGCTCTTTCCCACAGAGTAGAGACGGGTGAGGTTGGGGTACTGTAAACATGTCGAATCCAAAAACAAAAACAAAACAAAAACGTACCTGGAAAGTCGCTCTCTTCAGCAAAGCGGTCATCGCTGCGAAATCGTGATTTCCTATTTGCGATTTTGGCACGTCTTCGAACTTTCCTACTCTAAACGTAAAATAGTTCATGTTTGCACATGTGTACATAACTGTTTTCTTATGCCTCTACCGATTCAAACAGTAGTTATATGCAATATACTTTCACTTTTACACACACATACTTCTTCTCCATCTCCTCCCAGGTGGGGAAGGTGTGGAGGTCACTGATGTTGAAGTACTTGTTGAGCTTGTCGTGTTTCGCCTCTTCCTGAAAGTACTTATGCATGATCTCATATGTAAAGTCTGGCACAATAAAAAAAAACGTTGGAAATAGCGAATGCCTCAAAGCCTGAATACTGAATCTCACTTGCTTTTTGCTCATCCGTGGCTCGGATCGTGGAATCCTGGTCGTCTGCCAGTGACAATGGAAGGAGAACAAAAAAGAGACACAGCCATAACCGCATCCTGAAATGGTGGGGTGTGTGCACTACACACACCGTCCGCACGAGCAAACACTATCAAATTTTATGGAAAAGTGAACGCGGACACTTGATATACAAAACCATAAAAGGAGAGTGCGGTAGCAAATCCATAGCAAAGGAGTGCGAAATAACGAGGTTGTGGTATTCAGTGAACGCAGAACACAGCAGGGGCGATCTAGGGGCGATCGGTTCGATCGATACACCCACAAAAGGGGCGGGGCCAACAACACAGCTGATTCCATCTAGGGGCAAGGTTATCCAGTTTTATCTCGGGGATTGTTAGGAATCACTGGCCGTGAAATGCTATCATAAAAAACGAAAGTGAAATTCGAAAAGCAAAATGGCTGTCTAAATTATAGGAACTTTTTCTCTCTCTCTCCCTTTCTGTACAACATCGAAATAAATAACAAAAGTACATGTGGCAGATAGTGAAGGGTTCTTGTAGCGTGAGAAATTCGGTGACAATATAATGAGAATTCGTGTGAATTTGCGATCTTTACGACTTTTCAGCGAGGAAAGTTTTCAAAACTCAACTATACAAAAACTGATACACGGTTTTATTTTTGCTAGAAACCATTCATGTATTCCATCAGTCAATTGTTTGACGCGTCTGACCAAATCGTTGCTATTGGAATATTATTGGTATGCTTCTTTTTTTAACTTTGTGTCTCAGAGATATTATTATACATTTAAAAGTTTATAATTTTTTCAGATTTCTATCTTTGGATTCATTTGCAACTTGTCGGCAGTACTAATAATGGCTAGAATGAGCGCGTTTCGAAATTCATTTGGAGTACTCTGCGCCACTCATCTCATTGGAAATGCAGGTACATTATATTTTAATAAAGAAATCATCCATAAATCGTTATACTTGTTAATTGTAGGCTTGTGTTTCGTCTTCATGATTTGGGCAGCTCCTGCTACGTTTTTGTGAGTATATCAGTACATGTATGTTTCTGAATAATAAACGACATATTTGAGCGATCTGCCGGAAGCACTTCATTTCACCAATCAGAAATTCGGACAATTAACATTGCTCTTTCAAACGATGGCTTTTCACGCCTGTTTCTTCATATCCCTCAATCGCCTCTTTGCTATCAGCAGTATTTCATTGTGAGAATATATAATCAATCTCTATCATGTATTTTTGTTACTTTGTAGATACCGACGACATTTCACCACAAAGAACACTTTTGTACTTTCCATTTGCATATTTCTCGGAAGTAGTATCTATTCGTCAATGTATTTTATACGTGAGTAGTTGAAATAATACAATCTACTTCCATAGTGTATGATAGTGCAGTCTTTGAGTTCTCACAACACTATTAAACACTAAAACAACAACGTTATTTCAGCCGGCTGCAATTTCTACTACGACTTTGTTGAATGGATGTGGACTTTCTCTAGCTCTCCATGCGGGGAAGCTCTGGGGTACTGTACTCATTTTTGATCTACCGTAACCCGATGATATGCAGGTACTATGTGGATCTGCTGTACAACATCGTATTATTTATGGTTGTTCTACTAATGGATGTGGCAACGCTCATTCGACTGAGAAAGAATAACAATGTATGGGTTAGTAAGAATAGATGTTTGGAAAGAGACGGATGAGTAAGAAGCAGAGAGGGAGGGAGAGAGAGGGGAGAGAGGGAGAGAAGAAAAAAAGAGAAAGAGAAAGCAAGAGGGAAGGGTTAACAGAGAGAAAAGATAATAAATTTAGTGAATTTCTAATTTCAGAAGATGAAAGTTCTTCAAGGCGGCACTACAGCAGTTCAAACATAGGGATGTCAAGGGGAATTTTCAAGTGTTACGGATATGTGCTTACTGTATATCAAAATGAAGTAAATTATATGTAGTTTTGAAATAGTATCATTTTAATTAGTTGTTTTCTTTCATTTCCGCGTTACGCGCATCGAAAGCGCGCGGTTTGAGGGCGCGCGCGGCACACAACTTCACAGAGAAAGGCTAAGCCACGCCCCTTTTTGACGTCATTTTCATAGGATCAAATCAATTTTTGTCAAAAATAATAGGTTATGACACGGTCCCGCGCCAAAAGGAAGGCACTACTAGATACAACTTTTTACGGCGCGTCGAATGGTGTAATCCGTTTGGCGCGGGAAGATGCCGCATATTTGTGCAATCAAAGCTCCGCCCACTTGACATCCCTATTCAAACAAAAAGACAGCGGAAGGAAACAGTATTTTTCATTCAGGTACATAAAAAAATCCATTATAGTTTCCAAACATTCGTGCCGGGACCTATCATCTCATTCAGGCGCTGACGAACTCTCTGCTGTACGCACTGATGCTGCTCTCCTTTCATTTGATCTCCCATCTCGCATCCACCAGACTACAGCTATTCCTCTCCACCACACTCGCATGGGTGACTGCACATGTCGGAGGAGGGTGGGTCCCGCCGCGATTCCCTCTCCACCGTACCCTGTACCCGAGTCAAAATCACCGCTTTAGTGCTCTGAACACAAGAGCAAAAAACAGAGCTCTGTGATACGTTTTGATATGAATGACTTTTTTAAAATCGTTCGGGTCCCACCACGACTTCCCTTTTCCAGCGTGATTATGTATGTGTTCAATGCGGAGCTGCGCCGGATGCTCTGCCGACAGTGTATGTGGAGGGAACAGGCGACGGGGCACAGTCAGCATATGAGTACTATGGTGGGAGGGAGAGAGAGGGAGAGGGAGAGGGAGAGAGAGAGAGAGAGAGTGAAAGAGAGAGGGGGGAGAGAAAGAGAAAGAGAAAGAAAGAGAGAGAGAGAGAGAGAGAGAGAGAGAGAAAGGGAGAGAGGGGGAGAGAGAGAAAGAGAGAGAGATTCCACTGGTTCCAGCACCCTTCTACGGTCAGCGTCACCCCATGTTCTGCTCCGGCGCGAAATACTGCGAATAAATGAATCATTGATCTCACTCACTCAATAGTTCATATCAGTTTCGAATAAAATAGTCGTGATGACGTTTATGGGGGTTTTCACGTTGCGGTAATAGGAAAAATTCTGATGTTTGTCATAAAAATGAATTCAAACTTGGTTAATAAAAGTTTCGTTTCTTTTGATCTTTGGATATATGTGTTGGATGTCCGGAAAGGGCACGGAAAAAGCTCCGAGCTGACTGATGAGTGGGCGCATCTCTCACTGACTGAGTTGCAGTCGCGAGAACCGATCACGCACCATTCATACTGTCATTCTCAACGTGCGGATTGTAAATGATTCATAGAAGTTTGTGCTAGGAAACGTTGAGGTACGGAGTACGGATAGGTGAATGGTTCAGACAGAGACAGAAGAAAGGGCATGATATGACGCCATACATTCACACAATGTAATTCAAACAATCAGAAGTTCTGTTTCCCAGTTTCTTTTATTTCTGGTTTATGTTTTTTCTCACAGGTGTTTCTCACAAAACAAAATATCACAGGAAAGAAAAAACTCCTAATACATTTTACAATATTCAGCATTGCATACTAACTGCTAACTGCGGTACTGTATAAATGAATATCTCCGTCGATTTATACTCCATTCAAGGGGTGCCAGAGACGCAATTCCGAACAGAAGACATCTATATTGGTGTATTTATACTCATAGTAAGTTTATTTTTGCTACCATTGTAATTGAATCATTATAAACTGTCACAGATTTCAATAATCGGTACGTTCTTCAATATGATAACAGCAGTTGTGATGAACAGGTTGCACTCCTTCAAAAACTCCTTCGGTGTTCTTTGTGCGATGCACTTGTATGGGAACGCCGGTGTGTTTCTTTTGTTTATTTGTTTACATCTATCATTTTGAACTATTGCTTCAGGAGTGTGTTTCCTCTATCTTGTGTGGGCCGCACCACTTACTATATTGTAAGTCACAATAAAACACGAAATCGTTATACTTATCATGAAAAATACCACATTCAAGCACTTTTTTCAGTCATGTCCCAGCAGTGTTGGGTATTTTGAATCACAAAATCGGACAGTTGACTCTGTTCTTTCAAACAGTCTCCTTTCATGCTTGTCTCTTCTTATCAGTCAACCGCCTCTTCGCTATTTGCAGCATACAATTGTAAGTTGTATCTAGGTAGTCTTTCTGTTTACGAAAATTTTCGATAAAAAAACAATTAATGTTTCCAGGTATCGTCGCTACTTCACCGTGCGAAATTCCGTGATTCTCTCGGTTCTCATAGCAATAGCTTCTCTTATTTACACGGCCATGTATTTTATCCGTGAGTCTTTGTAAACTGGTTGCATATTTACGAGCGGAAAACAAACAAACATCTCGTTCCAGCCGGGTGTGACTTCTACTACAACTACGCCGAGTGGCAGTGGACATTTGCGGATTCAGAATGCGGTTCGTTTATATCAGTTTGACATTTAATTACATAGCAACACAGCTTTATTAAATGTCGCGCTGTGCGAACGATCAGAGTCACTTTGTCGCGGCCAAAGAGCGCAGAAGAAAGCGAGACAGACAGTTGGAGTACTGTAATCATCGAGCTGCGAGCGAGCGCCCTGACAGAGGCTATATCTCGTATTGCTCTCTACAATCGGCATGCGTCGAAGTGACTTGCAGGACACTGGATTGGTTTCCACATCGACCTGGTCTACAATGTCTGTCTGTTCACATGTGTTCTCTCCATGGATATCGTCACACTCTGCCATCTCAAACACTCCAATGCTGTACGTTTCATTATTATACGTATCGCGTCTTATGCACTGTTCACTAACATAGCATTCAAAAACACGTAAAAATGCGTTAGATGTTATATATCTATTGAAACAATATTGAAAAACGTTTCCATAGGAAAATAGGTGTCTTTTTTTAGGCGATGAAATCCGCTCACGGCGCCGCCTTTTCCACGCAGCACGCACAGCGGAGACGGAAAGAGGTGGTGTTCTTCGCACAGGTACAGTACCCCCTACAGTAACCGGTAACCCCTACAGTACCCTGCCAGGCCGTGACGACCTCGTTGTCGTACGCGTTGATGCTGCTGTCGTTCCACGTGGTGTCGGGTGTGGCGGGGAACCGTCTGCATGTCTTCCTCTCCACCACTCTCGCATGGCTCGCCGCACACTCCAGTGGAGGGTCAGACATGCCAAACACGTGCACTCGTGCACAGTAGTATCATGTAACCTGACAAGTAGCCAATGAAAGTGGTCAGCCAGTCTTTTCGCCAACTATTTCGTGAATGGTTAGAGCTGCATTCCCAACGTGTTGTCAATGTAACGAGTTTGAGATGAGATGGATAATTGACATCCTAGAAGTAACAAGGCTTCCTTTCATACACCCAAAACTCACTACGTTTAGCAAAACATTACAACATTCGTTTTCAGTGTGATAACCCTTCTGTTCAACCCGGAGCTCCGACGTCTCCTCAGACCAACACACTTCAAAAAAGCATGGACAAGCAGAGGGAGCCAAGTACACGTGGTGAGAGGAGAGAAAGAAAGAGAGAGAGAGAGAGAGAAAGAGAGAAAGAAAAAGAGAGAGAGAAAGAGAGAGAGAGAGAGAGAGAAAGAGAGAGAGAAAGAGAGAGAGAAAGAGAGAGAGAGAAAGAGAGAGAGAAAGAGAGAGAAAGAGAAAAAGAGAAAGAGAAAGAGAAAGAGAAAGAGAGAGAAAGAGAGAGAGAGAGCGAGAGAGAAAGAGAGAGAGAGAGAGAGAGAGAGATTTATCTTATGTTGCTCCATTCCAGCCACCGACTCCTTCTCGCGGCGTTTCTTCTCATAAGATGTCATCCAATCTCACCTCACAGACTGTTGTCGTTCGATTAGACTGATTTTCTTATCCATCTTTCTTCTTGTTTGATGTTTGATTTTATGGTTTTATGTTTTGAATTTTTGCCTATACCAAGCTTTGTAAGTAAATAAATGTTCAAAATCACAATTTATTAATCTGTGAGCGTACTTTAACGAAAAACTGTGAACATCTATTCATTTATTATTTTTATCATTCGAAAAGAGTCAATACCCCATTTCTGTGTTCGTGACACGTACACCAACACTTGACGAACACACACGTGCCTGCCTGGCCTGCCTGGCCTGCCTGGCCTGCCTGTCTGCGTGCATACCCCCCCCCCCTCTCTCGCGAGACGAACGAACTCGCATTAGCATGTCTGCCACTTGTTTGTCCCGATGGCATCGTGTCTTCGGAGGGCCGACCAGTGTCATTCCCATCCAAACATGCGCCTCCCCACAGCCGCCCTGCTACTGTACGGGTGACGACGGCCTCCTTTCCACCTTCCTTCCTCCCTCCCTCCTTTCCACCTCCCTCCCTCCCTCCCTCCCTCCCTCCCTCCCTCCCTCCCTCCCTCCCTCCCTCCCTCCCTCCCTCCCTCCCTCCCTCCCTCCCTCCCTCCCTCCCTCCCTCCCTCCCTCCCTCCCTCCCTCCCTCCCTCCCTCCCTCCCTCCCTCCCTCCCTCCCTCCCTCCCTCCCTCCCTCCTCCCTCCCTTCCTCCCACCCTTCCTCCCTCTCTCTACACTCCCTCCTCTGCAGATGCCTTCTCTCCGTCGTGTCTGTCCGATCCGATCTTCCCGAGTCGCCGCCCGATCCAGTCAGGGAGAAGTGGATAGTGGAGAAAGAGAAGAGTGGGTCCCTCCTCCGTTCCTCCTCCACCCCCTTCTAGACGTGTGCGCGTCTCCTCGGTTCGCCCCGCCCACGCACTCCTCTCCGTCTCTGCCCGGCCTCCACTTTCTCGCCGCCCCCACTCTCGCCATGGTCGGCGCCGATGGGGCCATCGACGCCAAGCTGGTCGCCAACATGATCATGGTACTGGATTTGCGGCACCGTGTAGAGTGTAGAGTACTGTACTGTTTCGGTGTGTGGTAGAGTTCCGCGACGGTTTAGGTATACGGTAGAGTACCGTGACGGTTTAGGTGTACGGTAGAGTACAGTGACGGTTTAGGTATATGGTAGAGTACCGTGACGGTTTAGGTATATGGTAGAGTATCGTGACGGTTTAGGTATACGATAGAGTACCGTGACGGTTTGAGTATACGGTAGAGTACCGTGACGATTCAGGTATACGGTAGAAGACCGTGACCTTATTTAGGTAAAAGGTGAAAGTTTTAGTGTACGGTAAATGTTTTGCTAAGTAAACGGTCGAGAACAGTAATTGGTTGCGGTAGATAATAGTCATGCAGGCGATACGATTTCCCAGGGCGGCGGTCTTCCCGTAGATCACAACATCATCATCAAGTGTGCTGTTGAGCACATTGCATTGATCGAAAACCAATCGATATCCACTATTCAGTCTCTCACCGGGAACGCCACTGGAAACGACCAGGGCGCCACGGACTTCAAGGAGAAAATTCATGAAGGAGTCATGGGGGTGAGTCTCCCTCATTGACTCTTAGGGTTACGGTACCTGTCTTAGAATTACAGTAACTTGCTGTTTCAGAGTATGGTGATGCCGATCGTGCTGACCGCACTGTTTGCTGTCGCGGCTATCGCTATGTCTTTCGTTGTCTGCTGCTGTCTGCGAACCAAGGAAGGCAAGGATAAAGATGTCAAGGTATACTGTTCCAGTTATCGATTGATTGCTTATCGATTTGTTCAGAGTAAGACGGTGCGAGCGGAGGCTGGAACAGACACGAAGACGACGACGAGGGAGGGGAAGACTAGCAGGAGGAAGGAGGAGGAGGAGGGGGAGGGAGGAGAGAGGAAGAAGGTGGGAGGAGGGAAAGGGGACGGAAGGGGACACGGTCACTTCAGGCGTGCCTTCTCCTCGCCTTGCTCGTCGTGCTTGTCCTGTGTGCGTTGATTGCCCTCGGAGTCGCTGTCTACACTATCCTCACAATGATGCCCCATATGAGCGACATGAAAGGAGCCGTCGGAAAGCAGATCGATGGTCCGTCTCTCTCCCTCCTCTCTCTCTCTCTCTCTCTCTCTCTCCTGTCACCGCTCTCTTTCAGACATGGAATCTGAGATGACGCGTCTCTACTGCGGCCTCAACAGCTCGGTTACAATCACCTACAAGGTGTTTGATATCGATTGAGTATTGATTGCTTTTCGATTGCAGGATATGTCGACGGAAGAGCGCGTGGCTGCGGTGGCAGCGGAAGCGAAAGTGTTGAAAGAACTGATACCTCAGCTGGATACGTTGCTACCTCCGTACATCGAAAAAATTAAGGCTATGGGACAAATTGATGTGAGCATCCCTCTTCTTCGCTATCTCTTGTCTCTCTACCTCTGTCTGTCTCTCTACCTCTTTCTCTCTACCTCTACCTCTGTCTCTCTCTCTCTCTTTCTCTCTCTTTCTCTCAACAACCATACTCCAGTTGCTAGTTACACATACTCAACACTCCAGCTGTGTGGATCCAAGAATCAGCGCCCTTGTAAAGACGTCTTCAATGGGATCTTTGACAATATGGCGTGGATCAATGAGAACGGCGACGGTTTCAGCTTGTATTACTATACCGCGTCGCTATCCTATCAATATAAGGAGACGCTCCAAGTCACCAAAGGGGGCTACAATGATGTGAGAACAGAGGTGGAGGGGGAGGGGAGGGGAACGTGTTCAGACTCTCAACGGCTTCCACGGTCTCGACGCTCTCATAGCCGACGACGTCCCCGCCGCCGTCAAACGCATCCGTCAACTCATGTCCAAGATTGCGAGTGCTCTCTCTCTCTCTCCCTCCCTCCCTCCCTCCCTCCCTATCAACTCTCTCTCCTTCAGACGTTCAATGTGGTACCACAGCGCGACCTCGTCTCAGGTTTCATTGAGGCTCTGGCTGAGCAATCGAACAAGACTACTGCTATCATCAAAGCGAACGCACAACTTATGGGTGCACTGAACGTGGCTGAGCGGGAGGGCAGCAAATATGTGAGTGAGAATAATAATCGCATTGACACTCGAACGCCTCGCTCGATTCAGGAACGCGAGCTTCTGCGCAGCTACGTGGTGCGTGACAACATATACGTCGCCCTTCGTGCCCTGCTGGACAGCCTGGAGGGAAAACGACAGGTTACACAACGTCTCTTTCTTTCTTTTCTTCTCCCCGATGTGTCCTCATCAATGACTTTCAGACTTCTGTTGAGAATGTGCTTGCTCTGCTGGAAGCTAAGAAACTCTTGCTCGTAGAGAAATCCAAAACCGCCGCCGCCGTTCATGAAAAGTTGGAGAAGAACTTCGAGGACCTCAAAAGATTGACGTTAGGAGAGAGAGAGAGAGAGAAAGAGAGAGAGAGAGAGAGAGAGAATGGTGGACGGAGGGAGAGAGGTTTGTTGCAGCTGTGCTTGGACCGGGCTACTAGGACTGCTTGCACGAGGCACTTCAGAATGAAAGAGTTCGAGAAGGAGCCTGTTCAATGGCTCAGTATGATTAACGGCGAAATCAAGCAACTCCAACAGCGCAACGTTCATCTCAACAACGTACCTGGGGTGCGTATCCATGATCAGTCATGATCAGTTTACAGATCAGATGATCACTGAAAGTCATTTCAGCTTGTCAGCGAGATTCGGGGAATTGACCTGCCCTCACAGAAGGCCATCGTCGGCAAGGTGGGATCGATCGATAAATGGATTATCGATCGGCGAGTTTTTCAGGTTATGTCGCTCTCGGATCTGTACGATGTTGAGGCGGCAAAGGGTGATATCGACGAGGTAACAGTGCGTAGTTGTATACTCGTTATTAATTTGTTTCAGTCGTTCTCGGAGATTCCTCAGTACTACTTCTATTCGACGGGCATCGTGTCTGCGCTGGCCTGCGGTCTTTCTATCGCTCTACTCGTCTCCGTCACACCTCTCTGCAACATGGGTGAGAGAGAGAGAGGGAGAGAAAGGGAGAAAGAGAGAGAGGAGAAAGAGAAAGAGAAAGAAAAAGAGAAAGAGAGAGGAGAGAGGAGAGAGAGAGGCGGAGAGAGAAAGAGAAAAAAGAAAAAAGAGAGGAGAGAGAGGCTTTGCAGCTGCGAACAAGCTCCGCGTGTTGTCGCTGTTGGTGGCAGTGGCCAGTCTGCTATTCGTCCTTGTGCCCGCCCTCCTGTTTGTGTACGTGCAATCTGACTGTTCTCGTGTTCTCGTGTGACTGTCGTTTGCAGTGCCTTCTCCTTCATGGCCGCATCCTCCTCTCTCACCTGCAACTCTATCCACACCACCGACGATGCGCTCCCAGTCTCCCAACACGTCATGTCCCAAATGAAGCTCTCCTCTGACTCGAGTCACGTGGGGTACTGTAGTCTCTGCTGTGCGCCTGAATGTTTGTCTTTTGTTCAGGGATATGCTGGGCAAGTGTCGTCGCAATGAGTTGTACGTGGACATGCTGCGGTCGATGCGCGAGGGTGTGTTCGGGTCTACGGGCTCTGTGGATGGCACCAATCCCGTCTCACCTGCACCTTTCCGATCCACTTCCCTCCGACTCCAGCAGACTGCCACACAAATTGTGAGCATGTCGCGGGCGATTCGCACCGCTTCTTGTCTTTCAGAGGGAAGGCGTGAGCGAATTGGCCAAGCGACTATCGCTATGAATAGGATGTTCAGAGAAGGGGATGAATTCAACAACCCTGCGTTTAACTCCTCTAAGGCAGCTGTGAAGAAGAGCCACGCTGATTGCGTGGGTTGCCCGTGACTGCTACGATTGTTCAACTTCACTTCCAGGAAGCCGCGGCCGTTGAGGCGACCAAGGCGTATCTTGAAGTGGCTGAGGTGATCCATTCTCTGATAGATGCCCTCAACAATATCGTTGTGACTGCGCCAGTGGTGACGGAAACGGGAGGGGAGTACATCATCGAACCCAAGCTTTCGGTCAGCAAACATCTCTCTTTTTCCCTCTCTATCTCTCTCTCTCTCTATCTCTATCTATCTATCTATCTCATCCGAGCCTCTTTCAGACTGACCTGACAAAGTGCGGTCTGACTGCGATACACGACAACAGTGTGAGCCTCGTATGCCCGACTTTCGCCAACATCTTTGCCGCACTCGCCACCCAGCAGCGTCAGTGTACTGTAGACGGAATACTGTAACCCCTTTCCTTTGCAGTGTTCATGATGCCGTACCTCCTTGTGCTTGGCATGGCGGGCTTCCTGGTGGCTCGATGTTGGCAGGATGAGGAGAGTGGGGTGGACGAGTCTGGGAAGGCGACAGCTGCCACTCCCACCAACACTCAGCGAGCCGGTCCAAGCGCCGAGACGTCGAAGCGACCCGTGGCGGCCAGTGCCGAAGTCGCTTCGAAACGCCCCGGCGCGAGTGTGGAATCTTCCAAGAAGACGGCAGGCACTCTCGGAAAGAGTGCGGAGACGGCGGCGACTCCGAATGGAAGGAGCGCCGAGACTGCAGGCACCCCTGTCACTCCCGGCACTCCCAAGACGTCTCGTCGAGCGCTCGGTCACTCGGCCGAGCCGGCTGGGTCCAAGCCCGGCACTCCCAAAAAGAGCAAGGAGGCCACGCCCACCCCAGCCACGCCCACCAAGTCCAAGAGGGTTTGAGTGGTTGCGACACTGTGTTTCGTCTTAAAGTTTATAGAATGTCAAATACAAACAACAAATGAAGTTCAGCGATTGCCTGCAGAGTATTTTCGATCGATGCGTGTTGTAATTTGATGACTGTATGATATATAAATGTTTGGCTTGATTTGTGGATTTTACTATACAATAGTCCCACTTATAAAATAAGTGTTCAAGTTATGAATTTTAAAAACTTATTAATTTTACAACCGGCATCAGTAGCGTCGTGTTCGGATATTAATTTCGCGCGCATTTTTTGTTTACGTTTTTTTGTTTTATGTTTTTTCTACTATACCATGTTCTTATTTTGTGTGTAAATATCCTCGTGGGTTTGCGATGGTGCGTCCGTCTGAAAGCGGGCAGGGTACGTCCACCACTGCGGACAACGACTATGTGCTGACGTTCGAGCCGGTGAGTGTTTTGCGTGACGTCACCCAGATGGCGATGACGTCATCCAGGTGGCGCCGGACTGTGACGACGACGTGATCTGCGTGGCGGAGAAGCGGTACAAGGATGGCGTTCGGCCGCCTCCCCGCCCCACCCCAATCGACTGGGAGCGCAACGACTGCGAGATCATAGGCGAAGTCGTCACAAACACACAGGTGTGTCTTTACTGTTTGTTTTGTTAGTTGTTTATTTGTTTACCCTTCAGAATGGTCCGTCCAGTCCGGAGGTGGTGTACGTGGGCAAGAACCTAAGCGGGTTGGGTGGCTGGCGGCTGCGGCTTCCGCGTGCTCCCGCCGCCGCCGTCCGCCTCCACATCGAGGACTGGCCGGCCGACGGCCAGACCGGCAGGGCAATCGCCATGTCACTCGAGGTCACCGGTACTTCCACGCTGTGCTCACCTAACCTGTTTCAGAAAGCAGTGCCGGCTGCACCGCAGCACAATCCCGCACAAGCTGCACCTCCCTCTGAACAGGTATGGTTTGTTGTTGTTGTTGTTGTTGTTGTTGTTGTTGGTTGTGTTGTTGTTGTTTGTTTCTTGTTTTCACTGTTCTGTTCTAGAACTCACACAATACACCGCCGCCCCACGACGCCGTGCAGGCTGTGACTCTGCAGGTACATTTTATCGTTCTGTATGAATACTGATCACGCATTTAGTTTTCGATGCTTTGTATTGATTTATTTAACGATTTGAGGCTGCGACGGAGGACCGGAACCGTGACAATGACGACATGGCGCCGATTCCTGTGCCTGTGGGCAGGGTAGCTGTGGCAGTGGCGGCGACTCCCATCACACCCGACACCCCCTCTGTCGAGGTCGGCTGTCGTCGCCAATGCGCACCAACAATCGACAACAACGACATTATTATGTAAGAATGATTTAGACCAACTCGCTGGCTGCCGAGGACGAAGATACCGGAGCAGTGCTGGGAGAGCTGGTCAAGAAGGTGGAGTCGGGGGAGAAGAGGGAGGAGGAGACCGAGAGCGAGACCAGCTTCAAAGTAAGTTGTCTTTGTTCATTCAGATCTTTATTCACGTCACGATTGTTGATGTTTACTTATTTGATTCAGGCCGACCAGGACAAGCCGGCTGTTGGATTCACACAGCACACCCAAGTCGAGCACACTCAGTGAGTGGCGATCGATTGGTCATCGATTAAATTGATTGATTGCAGGATTCTGGCTGTCGGGGACGACGACTGCATGCTAGTGGGAGAGCTGGTGCCGATCGAACACGTGGAGCCGGTGCGTGGATATTGATTAATTGATTGATTATCGATTTATGAGTGGATTGCAGATGGCGCCGGACAACGAGGAGGATTGTGTGGTGATGAAGACCGTTGTCCGTCCGGAGCGGGCGCACGCAAAGAAGCGAACTAGGGAGGAGGGGATGGGCGGGTACGATCCCAAGAGAGTCAAGGTGGGTTGTTGTTGTTGTTGTTATGTTATGTTGTTTACTGTTTTCCTTGTAGATGGAGCTGGATGAGCTGCGTGCGGAGGAGGCTCGTCGGATGGACGAGAAGGCATCGGAGAGGACGCGTCTAGCCTCCCTCTATCCGCAGGTATACGCTGTCGGCTGGAGATGGGACGGCGACAACAAACGACTCGTCATATTCCACCACACGCATGCCTTCTTCAAGACGCCCACGCAGTTGGCACTCTGGCACCGCAAGATCAAGAACATGTGAGGGTGACTGTACTATAGTGTTCTACTGTATCATGTGGCGGTACGCATCCGCCCCGCTTGTTCACCGACCGAACGCGTTGGCTAGGCAAGATGTAGAATGTAGAAGGAAGGAGGATAAGAGAGAACGAGACAGCGGGATACGGTTAGTACTCACTGTACCTATGTATTATATGCACGTGTTTTCTTGATGTTTCGTTTAATTTACTTGTGTAATTAAGGTGATGAAAATTCTATAGATGATATCAGAAGTTTCTTGTAATAAATTATTTTTCAAGTCGTTGTAGCTTTTTGATTGTCGTGCATATTTGGTTTTATTGCCAAGCAGTCGTTATCTTGATTTATCGATTGACTTATTGGTTGAATGTGTGTCATTCTGGATAAATGATTGATTGATTGATTGATGTCATTTCGGATGGTGCGTCCGGTGGGTGGGGATGGCGTGGGCGCCGCGGCAGCAGACGACGCCTACACGATTCATTACGAGGACGTGAGTTGACGTCATCTGGACGGCGTGACGTGATGCAGGTGCCGGCGGACTGCTCGGATGACGTGGTGGTGACGGCGACGCTGACGTACAAGGAGACGGCGCGTCCCCCGCCTCGCCCGATGCCCATCGACTGGCAGGCCGACGACTGCCACATTGACACGGTCATACAGGGCAGGCCGCTGGTGAGGGAGGGGATACCGGTACTAGACTAGGATACTAGAGGGTGGTCGAGTGGGGGATCTGTATTGGCCCCGTTCTGTAAATCTCCTTATGACCGGCGATGGGATACTGTAGTGGGTAGCCGAGAGGGAGCGGTCCTTATGATTGGATACTTGCAGCCGATGAACCCGTTGGGGTTGGGTGGTGACTGGCTGCTGGCCGCCCCGTGGATGTTCATGTCTCTGGGGGAGAGGAGGGAGGCGCGCGGAGGGGAGAGGAGGGAGCAAGGTGAGACACACACAACGAGTGGTGATCGTTATCGATCGGGGTCTGATGTGAGATGGATGTGGAATGTACGAGTTGTTGTGCAGTGCCGCGCGTTGCTCCTCTTGTCGCTGCACCCTCGAGCAGTACTGTGATGCCAGTGAGAGAAGATGGGGAGAGGAACAAGGAAGGCGCTTCTCACGCCCCCGCCGGTCTTATCGCCGCCCCACATCTGCCTGCCATTCCTGCCAAGGTGCGGGTTTGTCGTTTGTGTTATCGGTGTGTGTTCAATTGTAGGTGATATATGAGTAAGTATCTTAGCAGAACAGTGTTTATGACACCTTCATTGTTTGCAGGAGACGAATGAATGGACGGGTGCGGAAACCGAGGGGAATGGAAAGGAGCAGGATAAGGAAGGAGAGAAGGAGCAGGTGAAGGAAGCAGAGAAGGGAAAGGAGCCGGTGAAAGAACAGGAACAGGAGAAAGAGCAGGGCAACCGTCCTGTTGGGTTCACTCAACACACGCAGCAGGAGCACACCCAGTGGGTAGATTGATGTTGGTTTCGATTATCGATTCATATCGATTGATTGCAGGGTTCTGGCCGAGGGTGACGAGGAGTGTATGATGGTCGGGGAGATGGTGCCGATCCGACACGAGGAGCAGGTTGGTATTGATTGATTGGCTGGAGATTGATTTCCAATGCTATGAATTTGGAATGATGAGTGATTATAGATTAATCGATTAATTCCCGATCAGATTGACGCGTCGAACACTGACGACTGCGTGGTGACGGCGACGGTGGTGCGTCCACAGCCAGCTCAATCGAGGAAGAGGAAGGGGGAGAGGGAGGAGACCGAGGCCAGGGAGCCCAAGCAGATCAAGGTGGGGAGAGGGAGGGAGAAGGGAGGGAGAGGGAGGGAGGGAGAGCGCTTGCAGCTGGAGATTGAGCGTATTCGTGCGGAGGACGAGAGGAAGAGGGTGGTAGAGGAGGGGAGACGACGACTCATGGCTGTCCTCAATCCACACATGCACTGGAGGAGGCTGTGAGGGAAAGGAAGAAGAGAGAACGAGAGAGAAAGAAAGAAGAGGAGGGGTATGGGTATCTCCGATCGAGTCCACCTACCTACCTTACCGCTTACCAATCGTGATCTGATAGAAACGATTTGTCCAGTAGTTGTAGTGGGATGTTCTTTGTCCTTTTTTTTCCAAACTCGTACCCAGTGTCTTCAAATCTCTATGATATGCATGTAAAGGAGTCTAGTTTGAGGAGATTGCTCATGTGAATGTTGCCCACCGCCGGCGTATCTTTCACGTATAGTAGATACTCGCATTGCCGATTACTCGTACATTGTGTTTTACTCGGTGCTTTGTCACACGGTTCAGATTTTATACTCGCGTTTTGGTCTCATTGTATGTATCGTGATGTTTGATGAATTTTGTGAGCTTTGTGAATTTGCGGAGATAAAAAGACGTTTGATTAAAACTTATTGTTGTGATATAGAGAGATTGAGAAGAAAGTTATGTTCACGTCGAAGATGTTTTGATTTCCGGTGCGCAATGCAGAGTCGAAATGGAGACGCTTCCAGAGTGTCATTGTCATCACTTGAAGACTTGATGTCCTTCCGTCATGTCATTTCTCTCTCCACTGTCTTCTCCGGTCGGTCGGCATGCCGGCCTCTCACGACGCAATGGAAACGGAGGTGCGTGGAGGAAGAGAAGGAGAGAAAGTGAGAGAGACGTGTGTAATGCTGTTCAGGAGTCGCCCCACTCCCTCCTCTCTCTTCCTGATCTCGTTGTTGAGCAGCACCTGGCACCGGCGCTCGACGTTCAGGTGAGTCTCTCTCTCTCTCTCTCTCTCTCTCTCTCTCTCTCTCTCCTCCCCCCCTCTCTCTCTCTCTCTCTCTCTCTCTCTCTCTCCCTCTCGCTCTCTCTCCTCCCCCTCTCTCTCTCTCTCCTCTCTCCCTCCCCTCTCTCTCTCTCTCTCTCTCTCTCTCTCTCTCTCTCCTCCCCCTCTCTCTCTCTCTCCCTCTCCCCTCCCTCTCTCTCTCTCTCTCTCTCTCTCTCTCTCTCTCTCTCTCTCCTCCCCCTCTCTCTCTCTCTCTCTCTCTCTCTCTCTCCCTCTCGCTCTCTCTCCTCCCCCTCTCTCTCTCTCTCCCTCTCTCCCTCCCCCTCTCTCTCTCTCTCTCTCTCTCTCTCTCTCTCTCCTCCCCTCTCTCTCTCTCTCCCTCTCTCCCTCCCTCTCTCTCTCTCTCTCTCTCTCTCCTCCCCCCTCTCTCTCTCTCTCTCTCTCTCTCTCTCTCTCCCTCTCGCTCTCTCTCCTCCCCCTCTCTCTCTCTCTCCCTCTCTCCCTCCCCCTCTCTCTCTCCCTCCTCTCTCTCTCTCTCTCTCTCTCCCTCTCGCTCTCTCTCCTCCCCCTCTCTCTCTCTCTCCCTCTCTCCCTCCCCCTCTCTCTCTCTCTCTCTCTCTCTCTCTCTCCTCCCCCTCTCTCTCTCTCTCCCTCTCTCCCTCCTCTCTCTCTCTCTCTCTCTCTCTCTCTCTCTCCTCCCCCTCTCTCTCTCTCTCTCTCTCTCTCTCTCCTCTCCTCTCGCTCTCTCTCCTCCCCCTCTCTCTCTCTCTCCCTCTCTCCCTCCCCCTCTCTCTCTCTCTCTCTCTCTCTCTCTCCTCCCCCTCTCTCTCTCTCTCCCTCTCTCCCTCCCTCTCTCTCTCTCTCTCTCTCTCCCCCTCTCTCTCTCTCTCCCTCTCTCCCTCTCTCTCTCTCTCTCTCTCTCTCTCTCTCTCTCTCTCAAAAGAGCATACCCCTCTCTTCAGACCTACCGCAGTGCGTGTCTCGTCAACCGGGCGTCGTCGCTTCTGTTTCTTCCGCACGCTGACGCTCTCCACGCAACACTCACGTTCAAGTTCTACACCTATGAGGTACGCAACTCTCTCTCTCTCTCTCTCTCTCTCTCATCCTCCTTTCAGGCGCGCTGCGACGACGTGGACGTCATCTGGACGACGATCTCTGTCTCTTTCGGAGGCGAGACTGTCAGGGAGACGCTGCGAATGCAGCAGTGGCGCGCCATCAGAAACGATCGATTCCCGGAGAAAATCGGTATGTTGGTAGTTGGTATACGGTAGTCAGTACGGTGTATGGTAGTATCTTACAGAGTGGTGCCTGACGCAGCTGCTTGGTCGGTACGAGCGCGCTCTGCGGAGGGTGGAGGTGGTCCACATGCAGGATATGGACGGAATCGACGACGGGGATGGAGAAGAGAGATACGAGTCCAATGTGAGTCCTACGAATTCATACGAATGCACTATGCGACACGAGATTCCCCATAAAAGTTGTTTCTCAGAAAATGGGGTTCTACTGGACTATGGTATTGCAGAATACTCTGGCACCGTGCGTGCTTTCCTGGCTGGCGACTCTGCCACGCCTGCGCTCACTCCGTCTCGTCAACTGGAATGTCAACGGAAACTGTGAGTATATGAGAGAAAGAGAGAGGGGGAGGGAGAGAGAGAGAGAGAGAGGGGAGAGAGAGAGAGAGGGGGAGGGAGAGAGAGAGAGAGGGAGAGAGAGAGAGGGGGGGAGAGGGGAGAGAGAAATGTAGACTCGTCGTGCGGAACGCTGGAGCACCTCCGTCACCTTGAATACGACAATGACAAAGTCCACTTGTGCCCTGGCTACCACAAGGTTACGATAGCAATTGAGGGATACTGTAGATACCGTACCCTTTTCCAGATGCTCGCTCTGTGTCCGAACCTGAAGCTGCTCGAGGGGGCCGTCATCCGGGACAGGGATGATGTAGGTTACGGTATAGTACGGTATGTACCGTAGCCGACCGTTACAGGCGACTGCGCTCATGAAACAGCTGCGTAAGTTGGACGTTCGGCCGAGTGTTCGAGTCTGCGCCACCGAGCTATCCGTGTGCGTCTCTCTCTCTCTCTCTCTCTCTCTCTCTCTCCTCTATCCGTACCTTCCAGTGTCGACTGTCTTCCCTCTCTTGCCGAGTCCTGCTCGAACTTCCACATCAATTTCAAGATGAATGACGTGCTGTCGACTTTCCCATTCACAGTTGGAGATGAGGTGAGAGAGAGAGAGAGAGGGGGGAGGGAGAGACAGAGAGAGAAGAGGGAGAGAGAGAGAGAGAAAGAGAGCGTTTCAGCGCCAACTGCGCAACGACCTCTTCACGCTGAACGGAATCGCGAACGTACGCGCCTGTACTTTGTAGTTTGATTAGATCTTCTTTTCAGCTGGCTACTGTCAACTTTGACTTCTCGAGGTACGACTTTCTCGCCAAGCCGATTCCCTACAGACACAAGAGCATCCAGTACCGTTTCATCGAAGGTGAGAGAGGGAGGGAGGGGGGAGAGAGGGAGAGAGAGGGAGAGAGAGGAAGATAGAGGATAGAGGGAGAGAGGCGAGAGAGGGAGAGAGAGGAAGAGAGAGGATAGAGGGATAGAGGGAGAGAGGGAAAGAGTACTTTTCGTGTTCAGAGGTGCGCGCGGCCCGCTGCGTGGTGTGTGTGCGGGGGCGGGCGTACGGCGAGTCTGCATGTGCGTGGTCGAACCGCGTGTCCACCGCTCGCTACGTAGCCGAGCTGGCAGACTGCGAGTTCAAGCAGCTCAAGTAACACATGTTCCTGCCTATCACTGTCCTGTGATTCTCTCTCCTCTTACAACTTATACGACTTGTTATCATTGTTCTTTGATTGTGCTTTGTATTGATAAACGTGTGCTTATAATTCACACAGTATTTGCATGATATTGGAGTGGACATCGAACTGCTTCCATCTCAGCCTCTGCTTTTTTGTTCGAAGTAACTGGAAGCTTTTTTGTTTGTTTGTTTTTCCGGGAGATGTCATCACTTTTCTGATGAGCTTCAATGTATGCTTGCCGGTTTCACAATGCTCTCCTGTCCCATTGTCTCTCTCACGCGCGGGGGTAGATCGGTAGATCAGCAGACACGCGCCCATTTCCCCCCACAATCACATCACTCCCCTCTCTCACACAGCCCATCCCGCGTCACTCCATTTGACTCATTTATAAAAATGTCGTGTTCACCTGTTTCGTCTTGATCTCTTTTCGTTGTGACCACTTTTCATGACATTTTTTTCAGTCATAATGTACACTCGCAATAAGAAGAAGAAGATGGAGGAGCGCGGCTTCGATGCCAGTGAGTTCTTCTATTGATTAGTTTCTGATTAGTTAGTGATTTATCGATTACAGTCCCCGCAGGAGACGAGCGTACGCGCGACGACGGGGATGACGTGCTGCGATTGCCGACGGTATGTGGGGATTGGTGGACCGGTTCCGCCTGACTGGTTCCACGACTGGTTTCTATTTACTTGTTTCGCAACTGGTTCTGCCTGACTGGTTCCGCGACTGGTTTCTATTTACTTGTTTCGTGACTGGTTCCGTCGGACTGGTTCCGCGACTGTTTTCTATTTGTTTGTTTCGCGATTGGTTTCAATGTACTTCGGGACTGGTCCTGACTGGTTGTTGGTTGTAGATCTCGACGGGGACCGTGCGCGGTCGGACGATGGTGGAGAGGGAGCAGGAGGTGCGGCGGAACAACGCCATCTTCGACCCCACCGACGAGATGATGACGGACACGCGACAGAAGCCATATCTGGTACGAGGACATTACATGCGCGGGTCTTAGGTATATCTATCGCACTCGAAACCTCTCCTGCAACTAGCCCTTGTGGTATTGTGAGTATAGTATGAGTATAGTATGCGCGCCTGCTGATGTTGCTACCGGGTTTGATCCCCTCGGCAGCAGCTTTTTTTGCGTAATTCCTTATGTGATTTCAGCCCACTTTTCAACGTGTAACTGCCCGTGCGGAGAGATATCTATTCATTGTATTGTAGTCTACTATACGGTTAACCATTCAAGCTACCAATGCCCTTTACTACTCTAGTCTGTCACTGTATTTACAAGATTTATCGCTTGATATCATATCATTTGTGCATGAACCGATGAATTGAGGTGGGCAGCGACATGGGCGTCAAGTTGCCGCCTATCAGGAGGGGCAGATCGGCCAGTCGCGATCTCAAGCGTCGCCCCTCCGCCACGCGCGTCGCCCCGCCTCGACCAGCCACGCCTCATCATGCCACGCCCCCGCGAGCTCCGCCCCCGAGAGACGCGCCTGCCGTAACGAGACGGAAGGTGGGCAAAGGAGATGGGAAATTAATTGTGGTGTTTGTTTCAGTCGCAAGTCAAGCTGGATACCAAGTTCTTTTGAAGATGGCCGGGGTTTCAAGTCGTGTCTTTGAGATTTCGACTACATATCGATCTTTGCTAGCTGTCCCTACTGACTTAATCAACGTTTTACTAATAAATTGGACCGCTCACGTTTTTGTTGTTCACTAACAGCTTTGTTTTACCCCGTTGTAACATGTATACCTGTATTGTGTACTTATGTGTGTGCTTGTGCTGCGAATAAAGTGAAGTTTCGAGACATTTGGTAGCGAGATTGGTATTGAGAGGGGAACAGTTGGGCAAAGATCATTGATTATCAACGATGTGCTGGCCGCTCACTTGGTCACTGTGTGAGGGTCAGGAGAAGAGGAGACGCCGCTTCCATCTCCGATTGGTGGATGGCGACTGGTTCCATGATTCCTGGCTGGTTGCAGGTGTCGACTGGAGCTCGGGAGCAGAAACCGGGGGAGGCGCACTGATGTGAAAGGGCACAGCCGGGAGGGCGCGCCCAACCAGGTGCGTTTGTTCGAGAGCAATCGCAAGTAGTTTGGAACAATTCAGGATTACTTGGAAGTAGTTGAAAGGTAAGATGGAGCGGAGAGGGAGGAAGAGTAAGAATTAAGAGGAAGAGGGAAAGACACATTTCAGTTTTTTAGAAGAAGCCGGGTGCTGCTTAAAAAGAGAAACGGAGTGAATGTGTATCTGGATTTACCTGACAAGCGATTCTATGGCAGGATCCGAACCGGCGTAGTTACGCCTGAGAAGCGTGAACACAACCACTATGCTACGCTTCTTGAGAGCAATGACAGCTCATTCGAGTGATGCGCGAGATACAACAAGTTTGGCGGGAATTCGAAAGTTCTGAAAACCGCGCACGAGGCGCCGCCATTCTTTCGCGATTTCCTCGATCGAACTGTGAACATATGAGTGAGGGATTGTTCAATTACCCCCAGAGTGCGCCCCTGTACCTTTTTAGATGGGGATTCGGAATCGGAATCCATGGAATCGATTCGGAATCCAACCCCCATTGGGGATTGTTCAGGGGAACGAAACAAGACTAAGTGGTTACAACTTAAGTTTTTTCAAGCTTGATAGACCTTATAAAACAACTTACTATAAACAATACAACAACAAAAACTATTTTTTAGTTATTAAAATTTAAAAAAGAGTACTTTACTATTGACAATCGTTGTTAAACTTTATTGTTTTTACCGCCCAATTTCGCAATCGTATGATCGATCAACTCGGAGTTTTGGCTTAAAACGTCATTGTTTACTCGTACCGACAGATCGTGGTGAGTTTTCAAGTAATATCATATTATCCTTATCAAGTGAATGTTTTTATACATCTGAAGTTGTTTTTTTAATCTTTAATTATCATAGTTATTATCATTTTATAGATTACAATCATGTCGTCGATCAAAAGCATTTCGCCCTACCAAATGTTCGTCCGTGCTGAGGTGAGCATTTTTGGGGCACTCGCTTCACTGATTATCTCCAATCCACATCCAGATCTCACATGCTCTTCTCTTTTGTCGCTACATAGTTTGCGCGCGCTCTTCTGCGTCTCTCCTAATCAAATGCTCTCTCGCAGTTGTTTTTTTTAATCACGTGCTTTTGATCGCGCTTGTCTTCCTTTTGGACGCCGACCCAATCGAAGTACTAAAGATAAAAAACACAAATAATACGGTACAATGTATGTGAATATTGTTTCGATTTTTGAAGAAACGTACCCTACTTTCCACTTGCAGGGATCAGCCCGTTTCAAGAACCGTCATGGGTTCGACTTCGATGCCTCCGTGGAGGAGCAGCGCAAGGAGATGAATCGCCTTTTCAAGGTGAGGAAAGTCTTGAAGTCAAAAGCCCATGTGTCGATGTCATATTGCACAGTACCTGAATGATCCTGGTGTGCTCACCATGGAAATTTCTTCTAAAAGCAGTGTTGTTTTCAGGCATGCCAGGGGCATAGCGACTACATGGCACGGGCGCAGCAGCTCGGATGGACCAACTCCCAGCGGCAGCGGTGCAGGGGCAAGAGGGGCAGTGGTCCTGAGGTGAGCGTCTTTTCGTACAACAAACCGGAGTGGATACAATTGCCTCGAATAGCGAGGCAGGGCAATGTTTTCTATTTTAGTAAACGACAGCAGGTTGAAGTACTCTCATATCGTAAGAAAAGGGATGTTCGATGTTGTATTCTAGCTCAAGTTTTGGGTCAGAGAAGGGGGGCTCGCTTGCCTCGAGTTTTATGCTAACTGATGGATCACTTTTGAAAACTGTGTCCAAACATAGGATGGTAAAAACAGACTGTCAACAGCACAATTCATTAGTCAAGCGACGAGTGTAATCTATACCTTCCAGGTAACCACCCCGGCTGACGACAAGCCGGGGCTGCCCCCTGCACAGCCCCTGGACGGATGGGTGAGAGAGAGAGAGAGAGAGAGAGAGAGAGAGAGAGAGAGAGAGAGAGAGAGAGAGAGAGAGAGAGAGGGGGGGCTGAGTGGAATGCCGCTCTTCCAGGAGACAGTCCATTCTCGCCGCCCGCCCGCATCGCAGAGTCGTCGCAGCGAGCCTTTGGGGGTGAGTGTGGAATCCGAGTCGTGTATCACCCTATCCACTGCAGCCCCGTGCGCTGGAGCGGACGACGCCACAGCAGCACGCATCGCGTGCGACGGTGAGCCCATCTCTCTCCCCCCCCCTCTCTCTCTCTCTCTCTCTCTCTCGCTCTCTTTCTTTCTCTCTCTCTCTTTCTTTCTTTCATGATCCCTCTTCAGATTCGCGGTGAGGTGGAGCGTCGTGAGGCGCTCGGCGAGTGGTTTGAAAGGCACGTGGCCTACTATCACAATAAGAAACTCGGTGAGTCATGTGCTTTTCCTTCCCATCGAGAATGAACGAATATTTTGCAGACCTCGGGGACACTCACTTTGCCCTTCTGACGGGGGCATTCAGTGGCGATCAGCTTGTGGAGCTCGCGGTCACTCACTTCAGGCCTAGCAGCGGTCAGTCATATCAACGACAATTCAGCGAAACTGAAACCCAGTTAGCCTCTGACACCTTCAATGAACTGTTCAATGACTTGACTATGTATCACTCTTTTCAGGCATTATTGGTGACAAGGTGTGGCATGTGAATGTCGATACGGGACCGAATTTTCTGAAGAAGCTTAGCGAGAAGCTCAAGGTGGGAGAAAGGAGGAATGTCCACGTGGTCATGGTGCCGTCGAGTCAGCTGAGTCCTCTATCCGCGGCTCTCACTCGCCTCGCCAACGGCAAAAACCACGAATGTCTTGGTGTGTTATCTTCTCTGGGTTACTGTCCCTTGAATCTAGTCTTCCTTTCCAGCCGCCCTGCTCGCTCGCATCTACACTGTCGACGACATAGCGAGTGTGATCGTCTACCAGGACAGAGTGGATCTGGAGGTGAGAGGGGAAGGGGAAGGGCGAGCAGCTCGTTTCAGATGCCTCACCACGTCGTCGCCGATGGCTACTGTGACTCGCACGTCTCGCTCGACGGCGTCGACTGCGCGAAGGCGCGCGCCTTCGGAGTCGTGTGAGTGGCTGATCAACTGCTTGATCGCATCGTATTGCAGGCACAACCTGTTGTGGCTGTTCGGCAAGCGCCACGCGCTCGGATGCCACCCCCGCACCTACGATGGCCGCCTTGTTCATGACAGGTGGATGCTGTTGGATAAACCTACCAACCAACTTCGTTTAGTTCGCACGCTGTTTCCGCCGCCATTGCCCCCACTGCACTCGCCGAGCCCTCTGGAAACCCGTTGGGCGCGATGGGCCGCCGCCGTGCCACCGAGACTGGTGTCGAGTACCGCGACCACCCGAACAGGTGGGCGATTGGTTCAGGAGGGTGATCAATGACGGATTCAGCCTCGCCCCGCCGACTGAGGCGCTGCAGAAATGCACTCAGCACATGAGGTGAGTGGATATGGTTGATATTCGTTGGAATCAATCAATTAGGGTGTCGTTGCGACAATATAAAAAAAATCAGTCAATTCAGCCAGGCCGATAGGGCAATGGATGTGTCTGATGATGAGGACGAGGATATGGATGCGTGGTTCGAATTGGAGGCGAAGCTCTCCAGGTTTCTGTACGCTCTCTCCACTTCGCCGTTCCGCCAGGTTTGGACAGCGAGCAAAATCGACCTAAACAACACTTTAGGAGGACCTTGTCGTGGAGGAGCAGCAGGAGCAGGAGGAGCAGGAGGAGCAGGAGGGTCTGGTCCCGTGGGACGCCGCGGAAGAGCCGCAGATGGAGCAGGAGCAGCAGCAAGAAGAGCAGGAGCAGGGGCAGCCGTGGCCGGTGGTCGAGTCGGTGCTGCGTGGCGTGTTCACAGGTGCGGGTGAGTGGGTACGTTCTCTCCTCGCCTATGCCCTTGTTACAGAGGCGACTGTCGGGGACTCTGTCGCTGTTCGTGGAATGAGGGCTGCTGTGGCGGCAGATGGCCGCGCGATCGCCCGCCCTCGCCGTCTCTCCTATACCCGCTTCTTCACCCAAAAGAAGAATGAGGAGTAGGAGTGTCTACTCACGTCGCCCCGTTGTCCCGTTGTACTCTCAACTGGTACTATTTTCAAAGCAGAGTCTGTTGGGTATAATATTCACTTCCCGTTATACCATTTGCGTAAAATGTTGTAAGCGTATAGCACCCGTTTTTTTGGAAAAATAAAATTTCACTCCTTTGTTGTTTTGATCTCCTTATAACTTTTTGGGTTACTGTAGCGAAACAAATTGGCACATAAAGTTTTGAAATCGCATAATTGATATGTTTTTCCGCTTACGGCAGAAAACACTTCGATTTTTCTTTATTAGGGTCACATTTTTTTCAAAATACACTTCTCCTTTCTATGTCTAATCTACCCGCTGTCTCTATTCTCCTTATTTCTTTCCTGCACGCGCATTGCGCACGTCACGTGAAATGTTCGTGAGCGTCACATTTCGAATGCGCATGTGTGTTTTGTTGTTTACAATCGATTTCCACTGAGAACATATGGTTTTTTGTTTGCATTTTTCTAGTGTACGCTTGCTTTGCTATTAATATATGACATCCACCAACGTATTGTATTCAAACATCACTCGCACATTTCACGTACACGTCAGCACACGGTGATCGGCCACCGTTAAGGCTCGCGCACTGCGTTGGCATTTGTATAGTGTAGTGATTTAATACTAATGTACCAGATAACTAAGTAACGAATTTATATTTTTGAGATGTTAAGGAAGGAAAACGTAGGTAAAAAAATTTCGAACAGATTGTGCGCGATACATTTTTGAAAACGTTTTCCATTATTGATATATATCAAATCACATTACTTCTTCATGAGTAGAATCCCTATTGAGCAAGTTATTCGAAATTTCATCTCGCACAATCTTTCTGTAATATTTTTCTGCTAATTATCAGCTAAATAACACAAAATAAAAGCCATACAATACTGACTTATCAGGTACAAAAGTTTGAGCGTCGCGGCTGCGTCGCGGTTTTTTCGATGGTTACAAAGAATGTACTTCATAAATAGCGAAGTGGTATTCCAGATATATTGTAACTAGATGGATAAATAACACAAAAATACTTACAAAAGATTGTGCGTGTTCGATTAGGAAATATTATCATAGTTGTGATTTTCACTATCGACCGATTTGATGGAACGTCTGTCCACTGATAGCGATTTACCCCCGCCATGAAGTAGCGGTTTAGCTCCCATTCTCTCATGGCAACTTAGTATAATGGATAGCGAGCGAGGACTCTCTTGTGAAGGACGATGGTTCGATCCCTGCCTACGCATTTCTTTTTGCAAAATTTATATTCCTTTGAGAATGTTATCAATCACGTATAAACAGTGGAAATATGTGCTGAATTCAAAATTGTGATAATTTTGAAACACTTTTTATCTTATCAATCTTCTCTAGGGTCTAATGGAATATCTCCAAATTCATAATACATTCATCCTGACGTTTGGCGTAACTGTTATCACAAAATCTGATAAGTTATCATTGTCTTCATCCAAACTTGCAAACAAACTTATTTAGTATATGTAAATTTCGAAAGAAATCACAATTGCGTTCAAGTGTGCACTCTTTGCCATTTAAAGCCACGCCCCCAGGCTAAACCACGCCCCCGCTCTCCAGTGCGCGAGCACGATCACCGTGAGCACAATCTCGAACTCTCCACACATGCGTCGCGTTTCAGCTGTTTCTGGTTCTGTCTGCCGCTGTTTCTCTCATATGATATGATGCGCTTAGTGATGATGCAATACGCTTCTGTTCCCATGTTTGTGTTTGTTAGATGTCGAGTAGCGGCGGCGGCGGGGAGATGGTCGTGTGCTCGAACACGTCTCAGTTGTCGGCGGAGGAGCGGCGTCGCGTGGAGGAGGAGCGGGACCGCTTCTACAACCGCCCTCGCCCCGCGGTGCGCGCGCCCCTCGCACACACACTGGGCGCCGAGCAGGTCTGGCTGCACAGCCAGCACGTGCTGCCCACCATGCAACGCGCCCTGCAGGTGCTCAAGCAGGCCGCACTCGCCCTCCACCTCAACGGAAAGACGGACCCGCGGCTGCCCTGCGACGCGCCCCACCCCGAGCCCGAGAAGCACCAGCTGGTCGGCAAGCTGGGCAGCGACGCGATCAAGGCCACCATCACGCTGCTGGCCGACAACGTGCTGACGGCGGAGGTGGTGGTGAAGCACCCGAAGGCGCCGGGCGGGTTCTACCGCGGAGTGGCGCAGCCGGACGTGCAGTGGAAGCTGCAGCAGCTGCAGGACCTGGGCAACCACGTGGCGCGTGCGGGAGCGCAGTTGGTGGAGGCGGTGTCGCGCGGGGAGAGCGGCGAGGGCGCGAGTCGCATGTTGCGTGCGGCGCTGGACGGGGCGCACAGGGACCTGGTGGCTGCGCGCGCCGCCGTCCAGCTGCCGCGCAAGAGGAGTCTGCTCGAGCTGTGCCACTTCCCTCCCACGCGCCGCTTCGCGCCCCCACTCCCACAGGACGTGCTCGTGTCCCTCTACGTGTCCAACTGCCGCCTCGTGCTCGCCAGCTATCAGATGCTGCGCGGACAGCAGCAGCAGTCGCTGGTCGTGTGCCAGGCCGACTGCCACCTGCCGCAGCTCGCCACTGTCCTCACCCATCTCAACACGGCACTCGCCCTCCTTGCCAAGACGACGCGCTTCCTGGACGGAGCCACTCCCAGGGTCTACTAGCCCCTACTCACCTATCACACATATTGCATTTTGCCATATTGATGAGCCGCTCTTCTGACCACGTGAGAACAGTTTCCGCCATCGATGTATTCCAATATCCCACATATGCATTCGACTCTCTGCGTTGTGATTGTGCGCTGATTGATATGCGTCTTTGCATTCTCTGCGCATTGATTGTGCTTCCTAATTCGGTTGTGGTGTTACTCGCTGTATATTGTGTACCATATAATTGTATTTGTGAATAGAGATAGATATTAACGAATAAACATTTTAGGTTGGCCGGTGTTTCGCGACGGCCGCCTCTCTCCGATGAGACCACGCCAATGCCTCCTCTTTCTCCTTGTACTGGCGACTGCGGCGGCTAGTGGGGGAAAGGTCGGTTGTGGTTCCCAGTTACTAGTACTTGTTGCTTGAACAGTTACCAGTATTGTTTGCAGGTGTACTCGTCGCACGAGCACAGCCACACTCCCCCGTCGCACTACGAGACGGTGTTGGTGTCGACCCTGGACGGCCGGCTGCGCGCCCTCGACACCCTCACCGGCGAGCACAAGTGGGACCTCAACGAGGGTCGGTTGCTTGTTTGTTTGTTTTGTTTACTGTTTGCATGACAGACCCGGTGCTGCGCGCGCCGTCGCATGTCAAGCAGGGCTTCACCTTTCTGCCGAACCCCCAGGATGGATCGCTCTATGTACTCAAGGTGAGTAATTGTGGTCTTTCGATCCACGCGTGCCTTTTGTGTGTGTGTCTGTGGTATATGTCTACCTTTTATTTCCTTAGCGACATGCGATGCAATGTGTCGCCCAGACAGTGATCACTTTGAATGTGTATTTCAGGAAGGCGAGCTTCGCAAGCTGCCCTTCTCGATTCCCCAACTGGTGCACAACTCGCCCTGCCGTGGCAGCGACGGCATACTCTATGCGGGTATGTCCCTGTCTTTTTATTTGTTCAATTCAATTCAATTTTATGCGTTCGTTAATGTATATGTTTCGTTTTGTACAATACTCATAGTTGCTTTTATTCTTCATCAATCGTGTGTTTACCAGCGCCAGTGTTTTAAGGCAGCAAGAAGGACGTGTGGTTCGGCATCGATCCGGTCACTGGCGAGAAGGTCGAGACGCTCTCGTCCGCCAGCGCGCATAGGTGTGTTTTATTTGTTTACATGTTTACCTGACTGTTTACCTGTTTACCTGCAGAGTGTGTCCGGCTGCGACACGCGACAGCGAGACGGTGTTTGTCGGCCGCACCGAGTACCGAGTCAGCATGTTTGACCCCAAGGAGAGGGAGGTGGGTTATTGATTGATTGTTTTGTTTATTGATTGATTGATTGATTACCTTTACTTATTGTTTGTTTTCAGAAAGCGTGGAACGCTACGTTTGCCGACTACTCGGCGCATCTCCTGCCGGGTGGGTGGTCTTCGATATTCCATTGTTTTCTATTGTTATAATTTTATGACGTTCGGGCATTATTGATCATTTTCAGCGGACAACCACTATCCCCTCGAGTACTATGCGTCTTCATCTACCGGCCACGTTCTAGCTGTAGATAGGGCGACCGGACAGGTTAGTTTTGTTTTAATTTCGTGGCTTTCATTTATTAATTACTATGTTTTCTCTTCTATAGTCCTTTTGCACCAGTGTTATCACGCTAATTGAGTGGCACACCTTTTGATACTTCACTGATAGTGATATTGATAAGAAATATTTTCACGTGGTATATGAATCAAATACTCGGGACTCGGGACTGCAGGTATCAAGTACTGTGTTTTGGGAAAACGACAATCAATGGTTATTGGAATACTTTCTGTAACATTTGATTTGAAGGGTTGCAGGGGTTTCATTCGAGGAAGAGGGAGCTAGAAATTTGATTTGAGAGTAAGGGAAAGAAAAGAAATTATCTTATTCCAACATGTAGGTATGTGTTTCGGAAAGATCACATACATAATGTAGATAGTATACCATTAGAGAGGGCGCGCAGCGCCCTCTCTCCTGGGTTAAAATAAGGCTCGCGCCAGAATTTTCAAGTAGCGATATCCAAAGGACATGTTAGCAACAATGTGAAGTCTTCCAATTTATGGGTGTCGTTTCCAGTCACGCTAGCTGATAGCTAGCCCTCTGCTGGCGGGCGAGCGCGAGAGCACGCGAGAGAGCACGCTGTTTGGAGAGAGACAGATGTACTTTGGTGGCTGCGATCAGTAGGAATTTAGTAAGGGGAGAGAGAAAGAGAGAACGAGAGAACGAGAGAACGAGAGAACGAGAGAACGAGAGAACGAGAGAACGATATAACGAGAGAAAAGGAGAAAAAGAGAGGAGGGAAGGAGAGACGGAGAGAACGAGAGAACGAGAGAACGAGAGAAGGATAGAAAGAGAGAACGAGAGAACGAGAGAACCAGAGAAAGAGAGAAAGATATAAAAAGAGAACGAGAGAGCTAGAGAACGAGAGAAAGAGAGAAAGGGAGAAGGAGGGAAGGAGGGATGGAGAGAAGAAGAGAAGGATAGAAAGAGAGAACGAGAGAACTAGAGAACGAAAGAAAGAGAGAAAGAGAGAAAGAGATAAAGAGAGAACGAGAGAAAGCGAGAACGATATAACGAGAGAATTAGAGAACCAGAGAAAGAGAGAATGGGAGGAGGAGGGAAGGAGGGAAGGAGAGAAAGAGAGAAAGAGAGAACGAGAAAACGAGAAAACGAGAGAAAGAGAAAACGAGAGAAAGAGAGAACGATATAACGAGAGAGCTAGAGAACGAGAGAAAGAGAGAAAGGGAGAAGGAGGGAAGGAGGGATGGAGAGAAGAAGAGAAGGAGAGAAGGAGAGAACTAGAGAAAAAAGAGAAAGAGAGAAAGAGAGAAAGAGAGAAAGAGAGAAAGAGATAATGAGAGAACGAGAGAAAGAGAAACCGATAGAAAGAGAAAACGAGTGAAAGAGAGAACGATATAACTAGAGAACGAGAGAAAGAGAGAAAGTGAGAAGGCGGGAAGGAGGGAAGGAAAGAAGGAGAGAACGAGACAACGAGACAACGAGACAACGAGACAACGAGACAACGAGAGAACGAGAAAACGAGAAAACGAGAGCACGAGAGAACGAGAGAAAGAGAGAACGATATAACGATATAACGAGAGAAATAGAGAACGAGAGAAAGAGAGAAGGAGAGAAGGAGAGAAGGAGGGAAGAAGAGAAGGAGAGACGGAGAGAACGAGAGAACGAGAGAACGAGAGAACGAGAGAACGAGAGAACGAGAGAAGGATAGAAAGAGAGAACGAGATAAAGAGAGAACGAGAGAACGAGAGAACGAGAGAACGAGAAAACGAGAGAAAGAGAGAACAAGAGAAAGAGAGAACGAAAGAAAGAGAGAACGATATAACTAGAGAACGAGAGAACGAGAGAAAGAGAGAAGGAGGGTGGTAGGAGGGAAGGAGGGAAGAAGAGAAGGAGAGACGGAGAGACGGAGAAAACGAGAGAACGAGAGAACGAGAAACGAGAGAACGAGAGAACGAGAGAACGAGAGAACGAGAGAACGAGAGAAAGAGAGAAAGAGAGAAAGAGAAAACGAAATAACGAGAGAACTAGATAACGAGAGAACGAGAGAAAGAGAGAAAGGGAGAAGGGGGGAAGGAGGGAAGGAGAGAAGGAGAGACGGAGAGACGGAGAGACGGAGAGAACGAGAGAACGAGAGAACGAGAGAACGAGAGAACGAGAGAACGAGAGAACGAGAGAAAGAGAGAAAAGAGAGAAAAGAGAGAACGAGAGAAAGAGAGAAAAGAGAGAAAGGGAGAAAGAGAGAACGAGAGAACGAGAGAACTAGAGAACGAGAGAAAGAGAGAAAGGGATAACGAGAGAACGAGAGAAAGAGAGAACGAGAGAAAGAGAGAACGAGAGAAAAACGAGAGAACGAGAGAAGGATAGAAAGAGAGAACGAGAGAACGAGAGAACCAGAGAAAGAGAGAAAGATATAAAAAGAGAACGAGAGAGCTAGAGAACGAGAGAAAGAGAGAAAGGGAGAAGGAGGGAAGGAGGGATGGAGAGAAGAAGAGAAGGATAGAAAGAGAGAACGAGAGAACTAGAGAACGAAAGAAAGAGAGAAAGAGAGAAAGAGATAAAGAGAGAACGAGAGAAAGCGAGAACGATATAACGAGAGAATTAGAGAACGAGAGAAAGAGAGAATGGGAGGAGGAGGGAAGGAGGGAAGGAGAGAAAGAGAGAAAGAGAGAACGAGAAAACGAGAAAACGAGAGAAAGAGAAAACGAGAGAAAGAGAGAACGATATAACGAGAGAGCTAGAGAACGAGAGAAAGAGAGAAAGGGAGAAGGAGGGAAGGAGGGATGGAGAGAAGAAGAGAAGGAGAGAAGGAGAGAACTAGAGAAAAAAGAGAAAGAGAGAAAGAGAGAAAGAGAGAAAGAGAGAAAGAGAGAAAGAGAAAGAGAGAAAGAGAGAAAGAGAGAAAGAGAGAAAGAGAGAAAGAGAGAAAGAGAGAAAGAGATAATGAGAGAACGAGAGAAAGAGAAACCGATAGAAAGAGAAAACGAGTGAAAGAGAGAACGATATAACGAGAGAACTAGAGAACGAGAGAAAGAGAGAAAGTGAGAAGGCGGGAAGGAGGGAAGGAAAGAAGGAGAGAACGAGACAACGAGAGAACGAGACAACGAGACAACGAGAGAACGAGAAAACGAGAAAACGAGAGCACGAGAGAACGAGAGAAAGATAGAACGATATAACGATATAACGAGAGAAATAGAGAACGAGAGAAAGAGAGAAGGAGAGAAGGAGGGAAGAAGAGAAGGAGAGACGGAGAGAACGAGAGAACGAGAGAACGAGAGAACGAGAGAAGGATAGAAAGAGAGAACGAGATAAAGAGAGAACGAGAGAACGAGAGAACGAGAAAACGAGAGAAAGAGAGAACAAGAGAAAGAGAGAACGAAAGAAAGAGAGAACGATATAACTAGAGAACGAGAGAACGAGAGAAAGAGAGAAGGAGGGTGGTAGGAGGGAAGGAGGGAAGAAGAGAAGGAGAGACGGAGAGACGGAGAAAACGAGAGAACGAGAGAACGAGAAACGAGAGAACGAGAGAACGAGAGAACGAGAGAACGAGAGAAAGAGAGAAAGAGAGAAAGAGAAAACGAAATAACGAGAGAACTAGATAACGAGAGAACGAGAGAACGAGAGAAAGGGAGAAGGGGGGAAGGAGGGAAGGAGAGAAGGAGAGACGGAGAGACGGAGAGAACGAGAGAACGAGAGAACGAGAGAACGAGAGAAAGAGAGAACGAGAGAAAGAGAGAAAAGAGAGAAAAGAGAGAACGAGAGAAAGAGAGAAAAGAGAGAAAGGGAGAAAGAGAGAACGAGAGAACGAGAGAACTAGAGAACGAGAGAAAGAGAGAAAGGGATAACGAGAGAACGAGAGAAAGAGAGAACGAGAGAAAGAGAGAACGAGAGAAAGAGAGAAGGAAAGAAGGAGGGAAGGAAGGAAGGAGGGAAGGAGAGGAGGAGAGAAGGGGAGAAGGAGAGAAGGAGAGAAGGAATGGGAGGAGAGAAGGAGGAAAGGAGAGGAGGAGAGAAGGAAAGAAGGAGAGAAGGAGGGAAGGAATGGAAGGAGAGAACGAGAGAACGAGAAAATATCGAATAAATTTGAAATAATGAGAGAAGAACATGTTACATGTATGAAGACGAGAGAGAAAATTTCTATGAAATTCAACAAAAGGACATATATTATCTTTTAAAAGTACTTCCGTAAAAAGTGTTGTTTGTGTTAACCTGATTCAAGAAAAGCGCATGCATATATTATCAATTTTCGAAAAATCAAATCGTAAACACCTGAACATGAAAACTAACACAAACTTGCTCTTTCAAAACGTTGAATAATTTTTGAATAATTAATGTTGAATAATTCCATGTTTTATTTTTTTGACATTTTTATACCTGAAACATTGAGTCAAACAACATCACGAATAACATTTTATTTTACTGATAAACCATAAATAATAAACCGCAAAAAACACTAAATAAACAAAACAATCGTATTATTCTGAATGTTACGTGTAACTATTCTATATTCGTTTGAAAGAGCAAGTTTGTGTTAGTTTTCATGTTCAGGTGTTTACGATTTGATTTTTCGAAAATTGATAATATATGCATGCGCTTTTCTTGAATCAGGTTAACACAAACAACACTTTTTACGGAAGTACTTTTAAAAGATAATAATTGATTACCGTTTTCTTCGTTCTGTCAGGTTCTGTGGGAGCGTGACGTGGGCGCGCCTATTGCCGCCATGTACCTGCTGCAGGTGAGTTGCTAGTTTGTGTTCGTTTGTTTGTTTGTTGATTTGTCTAGTGACTACCGATTTCAGGCTGACGGCCTGCACCGACTCGGCTACACTGTTATGGGCAAGGAGACGATGCGCAGTCTCGTCGAGGTGAGGAGGCGGGGCAAAAAGGGGCGTGTCTCGTAACATTGAAGTAGGCCTGAATAATGAGTATGCATGTGCATGATGGATGAGTGACATGGACAGGTTGTTTTTGTAAGCAATAGGTGGGTAAAGTCCTCTCAAATTCTCCAGGGGCACAATTTGCGCGCAAACCAAGCACCTTGTACAGGCTGTGGCACATATTTTATGAGATCTGCATCATGTCTAATGGCCAGCTCATTGATCACTGATCGCTTCAGTACATTCCTAATTGCGCTACTTGCGCGCGACGGTGCATAGACTGCCATGGCGTGCGATTGGTGCGGGGATATTTGAACTGGAGAAATGACGGGAACTTTATTGTTATGAGTTATGAGGATGGTTTTGAATGGAGGTCAGGGGTGTAATTGTTAGCGATTATACCTGAATGGGGAGAAGAAACGGGGAAGACGAAGCGAGCATTAAACTGGGGCACGCAAACACAAACAATCACATATAGTTTATTTCATACATTGCAAGAAAGAAACACGGAGAGAAACACATCACTGGGTGAATGAAGGCAAATGATGAGCAAATGTGTGTGAAATGAGAGAGAGGCATATGCATAGAACACAAATATGAAATCACCGGTGTCTGCTGTTTTGTGTATGTGAGAGAGGTGGAAGGGGCTAGACGTGGCTAGGGTAGGAACTCTTCCTGCTCTGCCCCGGCCGCCTCCTTCTCCTCGTTGACCTCGTTCTCCTTGGCCGGCCCCGCCTCCTCCCCCAACGGCTCCCCCTCCAGTACGTCTGCTCCCGAGCTGCGGGACAGGCGAGACATGCGCTTGGCCGCGTTCTTCATCCGATCCGAGATGGTCGACATGCGACTCGGCTGAAATCACCAAGGGGTTAGAGAAGAGCAGAAGAGACACAATCAGCGATCAAGCGAAGCGAAGCGTGCCACAAATCGAGCCACGAATCAAATCGCTTTATTAGTGAGATGTACATGTGAGTGGTTCTTCTATCATAGTAGGGCGGTGGTGGAATCGCAATGGACCTTTCTGTACTCGTCCGCCTCCTCCTCGTCCTCCTCCCCCTCTTCCGAGTTGGACAGGGAGTAGTCGTACTGCCGCCGAACCATGTAGCCGTGCACTGGACACATAGCCTGCAAAGTGTTATGGGTTTTTTTCAAGACTGACGAACGACAATTACTATTGGTTACGTTATTTATAGTTAAGATTGGTGTGCATGAATAGTGCGCGCGCTTCACGTATATGTGGGCAACGATGAATATATGTGTATGTGTAGTGTATTTGACAGGTTCAGTGAGAGTTTAACTGAATGTACCTTCATGGTGGTGATATATCCGTGGTTGTTGTACGTGCATAGACAGGGCAGGTCCTCTCCCGGTGCCATGTATCGACAACTGCCATTGGTCCGCACGGAGGTGTGCTCGGATTCATCGGACGATTGGTGAGCCTGTGACAGGATAGGATTACCTATGCCATTCATGCCAAAGGACATACCTCACTCTCTTCAACATGAACCGGCAGGTCCTCCATGTTCATGGAAAGCTTTGACCGAGACTTTGACCGAGATGTTTGAGAGGAGTCGAAGGAGCGTTGTATGGAGAGCTTAGTGGAGGTCTTGTGCAGAGTGTGCAAAGATGTGCGCGAGTAGCGAGTGGGGTTGACGACCAGCGACGCTTCTTTGGAGGACGCGCTGGAACAGGTGGCTGTGGAAAAGCAAAGTGGAAAGTGACTCACTTGGACATTTTGCGCTTCTTTTCCCGCACGTATGCCTGCATGGCGAATACGATGAGAGACACGATCTCGAGTAGCGACACGACGGAAGCACCGATCCACAGACCCGTCAGACCACCCAGATCAGCGAGCGCCGATGTGAACTAAACCGAAACGATATGAAATAAAATATTCAGGCCATAGTTTTCCCAAATAGTAGTCGTCATCTTCACTCACCGTGTACGCGGGAGTCTCCTGCATGGTCTCATAGTTGAGCTCCTCGTAAAAGATCTGCACCATGGCCGCATTCTTGCGATACTTTTCGAGGCAGAGGTGGTCGCCTGCCGGGCACTCCATCACCTTGGCGGCGCCCGACGGCCATCGCGCGGCCGAGTAGGTCACCTCGTAGTTGGTCTCACTGCATAATGATTCTAGTATTTACTATGACCAAGTGCGATAATCAGTGTTAGGTGAATGTGCAATACGTCAATTACTCACATGCATGGCTGATGGCAGGGGCAGTCCTCGATGGATCCGTGGGCGATCTTGTGCACGAGGTCGTGTGTGGTGTTTCGGATGCAGTCCCTCGCCTGTGCGTCTGTGACCGGACACGTCTTGACGTTCCTCGATCTCGGCACGGGATACATGGGATCGGCGCATCCACACCGCGAGATGATCTCTTTCTGGGTGCACGAGCGGTGACATGCCTGGAATGGGCGTATTTGCATTTTTATAAAGTGTGAATGCATCGAATATGTAGGAAAAAACTGATAAACTCAATGCTCACTTCGACCGAGTAGTTGAATCCAGCGTAGACGAAGTCGGGCGACTGCTCCCCGCCGTCGAGGCAGTGACCGTGCGGTGCGGTGATACGCAAAAACTGCTTCTACAAAAGCAACTCGTGTGTGTTCACTGAGCGGATGTTGACAAACCATTCTGACACCGAATGATGAGAGAAAGCCAGTGGGCGCGGAGTATCCGAATGCGTCTGGAAAAGGGACGATCCACTTGTCGTGTACGGTGATGCGAAATCCGGTAGCCTCGGATGTGGGCAGGTACTCGTTGACATCAGCGTACAACATTACTCGCAGACCTGTAATACAGTTTCAAGTATTGAAATGGACTGAACGCACGTACCGTAATTTGCTCCAGCTCGCTGCGCCGACACATGTGCTGTGCGGTTCCAGTTGAACGTGTAGCAGTTGCCGTACGTGTTGTCGTAGTGAAGCTTGAAGTCACTGAACAAGACATCCCTTATTAAGAAGTACGTATTCTACTTACTCCTCGATGTTGCAGTCCTTTTGGTTGAACGAGCACTTGAGAATGAACTCGTCCTTGGAATGCGACATCTCCACCTTGCTTGTAGCGTTCATCTCTCCCACAGCGAAGATGAGGTTTTGCTGTGCTTGAGTGGCGATCGCGATGTCATCTGTTACTTCCTGGAATCACAGTGATGGACATCGTGAGATTGTGGTTCGACTCACCTCAAAACCAAGGGCTTGTATAACTTCTGGCGCTTCTGTTGTGGTAGTCGTGGTCGGAGCGTTTTCCAGTTTTCTCAACATTGATTCTATCTGGAATTGAGATAGTTTTGCTATAGCCGTAGTTTGGCAGTACCATACACTCGTACGTACCTGTGTAGTGACGTTGAAGTTGGCGACATCGCCGGTAGGATCGATGGAAGGAATGATACCATCATCGTTATTCCGCACGCAATGGTTGTAGTCGCGATGACACAAACATACATCAACCTGAATACATCAATGCGTGAAAGATACTATGGGTTCCTAAGCTAATACCTGTTCCTGAATCTCGTTGTAGCGCTGCGATCCGGTGTAGAACCTGGTCGGACAGTGACCCGTTCCGTCGACACACTCTGTACACAGCTTCTCTTTCCAAGAGTTGTCTAAAATATCAGACATCACTTAGTGCATGTGATTTGTGTGTTTAGGTGTCTTGGACGCTTCTTTCACGCCAATACATTGTATATATTCATGTTACACTGCGATGTGATCGTTGAATCGTTGCGTTGCGATATCGAGAAAAAAGTCGGTTGAGGTTTCTTGAGATCTTTACGAAACGAACACTACACGCGTTGGTTCACTTGTGTGCAAGTAGAGAAATGATGGATGAAGGTCAAGCGCTGATCGATCATAGTGGTCACTTTATGGGAGAATGCTATTTTTTGTATGATGTTCGTGATGAAACATGTAGTAGATGTAATGTACTCACATGGAAAGCACGGCCAGAGTGTCTTGGAGACGGTGTCGAGCTGGCAGAGGCACTTTCCCTCTTGGAGGGTGCGCCTCGAGCGGTCGTTCTCCACCTCCACACTGACCTTGCCGATGTTGGCCGCCAGACAACTGCCCTTGCGCTCCCCGTTACCCGGATCCACGTCACATATACACTGCGCAAATACTTGGTGGTACCGCCGAGGTAACCGCTTCTTGCCTTTCGGCCGCCGCGCGCGCTTCACTGAAAAGTGTTATGTTGTGACACTCTTTGTTGTTGTGTAGGTGATGGTGGTATGTGGTGAGCCTGCATCTGGCTGCACTGCAATTTGTCACCTGAGCTATCACACAGCATGTGCCTGAGGTGCGGGCGAAGAGAGAAAAAGAGAATAGGCGAGAGTGGAAATGTGCTTGTGTCCAGTTGGGATAGAACGAGAGGACGCGGTGGAGGTCTCGTACTACGAATCACGCGCCGCTTTTTATTCGTGTCGGCTATCAAATGTGATGACAATGAAATGGTGAGGTGCGAAGCCATGTGTTCTCGAGGTGAGAGAAGTGAGAAATAAGCAAAGAAGATCGGAACCTGTCAGCGCGGCAATGAAACGAGTGTACGATGAAAATTAATGGCGAGCGCGTGTAAGCGATCCGAGTCTACTACGAAAAAGCCGCTATTTTTGAGGCTGTGAAAACATAATTGAGCGGAACAGAAGACTGGACGGAAAGTAAAGAGCGTTTGAACTCGCCTCGCAAATGTGAATTTCCACCGGAGAGAATGGAGGCAACACCGTCGCTCTGGTCACCTTTTTGTACCAGTTTGTCGAATGTTTCCATCTAAATGATATGCATACAAATATGATAATACGAAATCAATACGAAGTAACCGACTCACCATTTTCTTGGTGTTGGGGTTGTTATAAATAGCACTTTTCTTATACGGATTCAAATTACACAACGTGATGGAAGGAAATGGCGCATTTTCAAATTTCAACTGAAATTGAATTCTTATATCAGTTTGAAAAAACACATTAAAGTAACTCACATCGAGATCAACAGTTTTGGCGTACATTCGGTATTTAATAATAAGCAAAATAATTTGAAAGAGCAGAAATGCCAAACAGCACAGAAAGGCGAGATACCTAAAATTACAGATTACCAATGTGAATCAAATAAAAATTCAAAAACGAAGAAAAGCGATTCACCAGAACCAGCGCCACTTTGGTGTGGGAGCAAGCGCGGCGTGCGAGATACCATGAAAAGTACTCTGTCGCTCGAACCGTTCCCGAATCTCCTTGTAATTCAAGTGACCTCGCATCTTGAGACCTGTAATATCAAGATATAAGGTCGAATGGAAAGTTGAATCAACGTCAAGCTCAAGCTCAACTTACTTGCTCGGTACCGGAGCGATTGCCCCGGTACGATTATGGGCAACCGCTTCATGCTTACAGGGCTATCGCTCTTGCAAGGCCATCAAGTTGGGGAGTGGAAGGCTCAGAGAATACCATAGGAAGTGAGGATAGCTCGCGTTTGTAACTCGCGATCAGTAATGTCGTATCGATGTTTTGGGTGATAGTGTGTGGGTGCAGTGATTGGGCTGTGAGAGGGGGTAGAGGCGAGAGGGAGAAAGGGATAGAGAGATACTCGCTGTGGCTGCCGGCTGGCTGCTGTGGCTACCACCGGTCTCACACTCTCGTCTCTTCCACCACTTCTCACCTGATGGAATGTATCACAGAGAGAGGGAGAGAGGGAGGGAGAGGGGCAGACAGGGGTGGGTGTGAAAGAACGCCTATCATCACGGGCGGCTATAAATCGGTGGTAGCCAGGGAGGCCGCATTGTACTGCTGAGCCGAGGCGAATGAAATGACAGATGAGAGTATCACGATTTGATTGTTATTGAGCGGAAGAATTTTATTCATTTAAGAATAATTAGTAAGCTTTTAGTTCCTTTTTGTTAACTAACCAGAGTTCTTTGAAGTCTTGTGCAGGTTTGGTAACTGCATGTGCTGCGCGGTGGAGTGCCGCATAAGCGGACTGTACTTGGTTTGCATGGTCGAAACAGCGGACACGTACACGAGTCAAATGGTCATGGTGAAGAGCCGTTGAATATGACGAGTAGGCTCGGGGCGGCCGGCTATTGTGGCTGGGAGGTATTGTGAGAATGGCTGCAGGTGGCGGCGGCGGCAAAGCAGGAGTGGAAAATAGAACATGCAGCTATCCTGTTACATGTGGATAGAGGAGAGAGAGGGGGGATGAGAAAGATGCGAACAGATGATATGGACCGATTGGCATGTGATTTGTGTGGTCTTTTCATGAGAGTAATGTGTGAGGGAGTAAGATGTGGATGAGTGTGTGTTGTGTTGTATACAAGTCAAGTAAACAGCGGCTTATATACTTCGAAGTACGAAAAAGTAAACACTCATTTTCTATAAGTCGGACACAATTGCAATTAGAATCGTGACACGCAATTATAATCAGACAGTTCCAGACGCTTTGAAATAAATAAATAAATAATGTAAAAAAAATTGGTACTGTAAATGCGTGCTATGAAAATAGGCTTACCTTTGATCTCGCCGAGTGCGATGGGCCGGCTCATGCGGCGCGCGATGTGGTGCATCTTGGAGGTGCGCCGACGCTTCTTCTTCGCAGCCTCATCGTGGATGTCTTTGAAACCTTCGAACCGCAGGTTCTTGCTTTCTTCGGACGGTTGTCGAGAAGCGAATGAACCTTGAAAATATACTTTTCAAAGGTAGCGTACCCTCAAATTTGCAATCTGTGTTGCTTGTTTGTTCAGTCTCCTTAGAAACATTAGTTAATATACCATGCCTTATATATTGGTAACGTCTTGCAAATGCGCTTCAAACGTGAAAGAATCGTGAAAACTTCGATTCACTGAAACTTTGGCAAATATGTTTAATTATAATTATGTTTATCAAGTGTGAAACACACGAATCACTCCGCTCAGTTCGGTGATGTAACCGCAGTCGGTGAACATAAGTTTTTCGGGCGTGCACACTTGTGCACACAATTGTCGGTAAACGTCAAACTTCAAATATATTTTTATATTTAAAAATGGTTATTTTTGACTTTCATACTTTTATGTTTTGGAATTATAGCTAACAAATAATAAGTTATAAACTGGTAATAACAACTCGTGCGACCAGTATCAGAGGGTACACTACCTTTAAACATATTCAAAATATATAATATAACATCAATGATACTATTGAGGTGAACATAACATTGAAAAGTGTTGAACTGACTCTTCTCTGGCAAGGCGAGCTGCAGCGAGGGAGGCCGCGACAGCGAAGTGGACGCCTTCGGGGGTGGGGCTGCCGTGTCGCCCATACCTACATATGTATGCGTGTCACGTTTCAAGACACGTTCATGCACATACCCCATCAGGAAGCGTCGATAGTGGTAGCAGCACCTATGAGCAGCGAGAATGAGGAAGTGCACTTGGGATTTGTTGTGTGTGAGTGATTGTGAGGCTGGATCTCTCGCGGGTACCACCTGAACGAATCTGTGCAATAATAAATATAATGAAATGTGATGAGGGCGCGTGTGATGGCAATTATGATAGGCGTTTATGTGCGGGAAAATGAGAGTGTGAGATGAGAGAGCAAAGTCGAGAAGCGCTGGAGGGAGGAGATAGGTGACAGAAGCGATGGGTGAGAGGAGTTTCAAACGGAGATGCTGGCCGTTGCATTGGCTATCGATCGGGCGATCACTGCCCTCCGCTGCGGCTGAGGGGTAAAGGTGATATTTTAACAAGCACGTCGTATACACTCACGCTACGCGAGCCAGTGGAAGAGAATGAGAGAGATGAGGAGAGAGATCTCTCGTATAGCTGATTGTGTTCTGATTGTGTCTATTGGAGAGACTAGACTCGAATGGTTGTAGTGCACAAAGTGCATTGCAGTGAGGGTGGATGGTGTCGGAATCGTTAATCACAGCAGATTTGTGATGATGGAAATAGACGCGGATAGAGACGCAAGAACAAAACATGAACTTGGGGAAAATAGAGTTGCTATGAGTCTCACAAAGATACGAAGAATGTGATTATGGCAAAATACACTTTTCTGGCTGATTGTCAAAAATGTGGAGGAGGGCAAGCAGAAACAAAGTTGAAAAAAATAAAAGAAATAGGTTATTATGTAGTCACAGTAAAACATACTAAACGAGACATTTTATAAGCTATCACGTAGTATACAAAGTATAAATTAGTGAAAAAGCATACATAATTTTCATTTCCAGGATGCGTTCTCGTCTCCGACCCATCACCATTCGTCTTCGACCGCCGCCCAGTCCCTCTTCCCCACCCTCTACGTGGGAGAGAGCGCCTTCGGTCTGTATGCGATCGCGGCGTTTGTCGACCAGCACACGATCACCTACGGCCCCAAGTTCCTCGGCCCGCCCCTCCTCGAAGGACCCATGGCCATTGCCGTCGTGGTGAGTGGATCGAGGGTCGAGGAGGAGGAAGTTCATTTGAGAGTTGATAGGGGAAAAAATGCCGTTGAGTTGCGGCATATGTGTTTTCCGAATTGGTGTGAAAGATTATTGTGTACTTTGCACTGCATCTGCAACGTAAATCATCCGTTCTTGGATTGGCAGCAGAATATAGTGGAGTAGTGTGTGTTTTAGTCTGATCCGCAGCCGGCATCGCCGCCGGTGAAGCGCCCGATCGTGCGCATCGACCACCCAACCATCACACACAAGACACAGGACGGAGAGTACCTGCTCCTCGGTGGGTGGAGGCGATACTGGTTATCCATAACTAGTTTTTGTAACTAGTTATGAGCAAAGTAATATTGAAAGCAATATTTCCGGGCAAGTTCAAAAGGCTAGTGTAGCAGTGGATGTATGTAGCAGTGGACGGGAGGTGAAATGAAATTAGATTATTGCTATTGCGATCAAGAGGAGAGAAAGGAGGGCGAGAGTGAGATATGCGGGAGGGATATTGAAATTGGAGGTGGCGGATATTTGGCCGCGATCACTCACTGTCACTCGCTGATCAGAGCGGGCGGGCGGGCGAGTGTGGGAGGGGATTAATTAATTTGCCGGCATAGCTATGCTCTTTCTTCGGCTTCCCTCCATCACAAATTGTGTGATCTGGCGTGTAGTCGGGTCGATTGAAGATTGAAGAGTGGCACTCGAAGTGAGGGGGAGGATGGAATTCGTATGACGTAGGTTTCGTCGGAGTGTGCGTAGACTAGGCTACTAGACAACAAGACGGGGACAAGATGCACTTTGATCGATTATATATCCCAAGTCGCCTCACCTTCACCCTTGTGTTGCAAGGGTGAAGGTGAGGCGACTTGGAAACTTGAGACGGGTCTGGCCGCAGTGATAGTGCGCTAGAGGAAGAGAAGGACAGGGAGGGAGGGAGAGAGGGAGGTAATCAGATACAGACTATTGCGATTTGCTATAAATAGCTGATAGAGAACGCGACGAGAATGGTTTTTGAGGTAGTAGCTTGTGGCAACAGTGGAATGGAGAGCGTGGGATGGGATGAACTGATGATAAGCTGTCAGAAATGAGCGCATTGATCTCAGGCCAAGTAAGAGAGAGAGAGAGAGAGAGAGAGAGAGAGAGGGGGGCAGATAAAGGGAGAGGAGGAGAGAGATGTAACGGATGCTGGCTATGGGTTGTAAAGTTTGTTTTGGATACGTTTCAAGTGGATGATTGGGTGATGGTGATATACGAATGGGATGAATGTGAGAAGTAGAAAAATGCTTTCAGGCTACCACGAACCCCCGCCGATGCATCAGACCCAGCTGATTCCATCGAAGATACCCTCGTATCCTGTTCTGCCTACTATATCTTTTGAAGGTAGGATATATATATATATATATATATATATATATATATATATATAGAGAGAGAGAGAGAGGAAGAGAGAGAGAGAGGGAGAGAGATAGAGAGAGAGAGAGATAGAGCCGTGTCTTCTAGACCGTCGCCGTATCGGAGCGGAGGACCGTCCACGTCTTCCGGGTCCGAAGGAGGAGGAGACGCCGCTCCTTCTCCAGCTCTACTACAAGTACCCATGGCACTGCTACGCGGGTGCTTTCACTCTGCTGGCAATGATTGGCAGCATTGTGTGGATGTGCGGACGACAGGTTAGTCAGGCAAACACTTTATGGAACGCATGCAATGTTTAGATTGCAAAGAAGTTGAAGAGCGAAGAGGTGAGATGAGCGGGGGCTCGGGTTACGGACATTGTGTTGCACGTAGGAGGAGAGAAGAGAGTGAGAGAAAAGAAACGCTGGCGACTGGCGACAAGTTTAAAGTGAGCACAAAAATAACTCAAAAGTAGAGTTTTAACAAAAAAAGGTGTCGAATGGCGATTAGTCACGGACACGTTTACATAAGTAATTTTGAATAATGAAAAGGAGCCCGAGTGTGTGCATTGTCGTTGTAGTGGGTAATGGGATTGTGTTGGGGTTGGCCTCTGTTCTCGCTTCGCTGGGTTGTCCGTAGTCCGGAGGCGGGCAATGGCCAAGTGGCCATTGATCTCGCACCGATCACTCCCCATGCCGCTATCACTCAAGAGAGAGAGAGGGAGAGGGAGAGAGGGTGGATGCGATGAAACTACTAGCACGCATAGAAAACGTAATGAGTAGAGCTGATGTGGTGTCAGACAGATCTGGAGACATTTGCAAGATCGTCTTTTCAGACTGGCATCGCAATAGCGACAGGAAGCGCGCAGACGAGTCGACACTCGCTCGGCGGGAGAGTGTGGACGTACACCAAGGTCGACGAGGTGGGACATGGATTGAATATCGATTTATCGATTGTTTGTACATAGGTTCCGGACGGCTGGCTGAACATTGGCAAGCTGCACTACAACCCAGGCGAGGTGCTGGGCAGGGGATGCGAGGGCACCGTCGTGTACAGGTGAGATTGATTGATTGATTGATTGATTACCGATAACATAAGAAAATATACATAAAAAACAAACAGTAATCAGTAAACTGCAGGTATCGTTGAGGTTTACAATGGTTGCGCAATGTACTAGGTGGCAAAAGGGGGAAGGGAGGAGGTGGTCTTGTGAGAAAGAGACGTGTGGTAGTTGATAGTGTTGAGATGTTGAGACGAAAAAACGTGAAAACTCGATGCTCACATAACCTATTGCAGGGGTCGGTTCGACGGGCGCGAGGTGGCGGTGAAGAGAGTGGTGTCGGAGTTCGTGCGCCTGGCAGACAGGGAGGTCGACCTCCTCCGACAGTCGGACACACACAACAACGTCATTCGATACTTCTGCATGGTGCGTTCCGTTGACTATACGTTATTTATAAATAAGCGATTCTAGGTAAACATTTGATTTGAGGTATTTATTATCGTTTAGCTATTGATTTTTCTTCCAGGAAGCTGACAGTCAGTTCCGCTACCTTGCCCTCGAGTTGTGTGTGGCGTCGCTTCATGATTACGTCACCGAGGCGACTGTTCGACAGAAGGTGGGCGTGGTCTGAGGGGGCGGGACTGTTATTTGCGGGTTTCAGATCCAACTTCAACCTCTCGATATTCTCCAACAGGCCACGGAGGGAATCGCGCATTTGCACGCTATAAATATTGGTGAGTGGATGGTTTTTATTGGTTGATATTGATTTTTCATTTTTAGTTCACCGAGACATGAAACCGCAGAATGTGCTGTTGTCGATGGCGGATCAACGTGGGCGTGTGAGTATTGTGTAGTTATTGATTATCGCTTTTCATTATCGATTTATTGATTACAGGTGCGCGCTCTGATCTCGGACTTTGGTTTGTGCAAGCGCATCCAGGCCGGGAAGCAGTCCCTGTCGAGGCGGAGTGGACTGGCGGGCACGGATGGATGGATCGCCCCCGAAGCACTGTTCGGACAGAGCACTGTGGGTGGTCCCTCCACCTCTCTCCCTTTCTCTCTCTCTCTCTCTCTCCCTCTTATCATTATCATCATCATTATCATGTTTGCAGACGTTCTCGGTGGACGTGTTCTCTCTGGGCTGTATCTTCCACTATGTGTTGAGTGAGGGTTCGCACCCGTTCGGGGACAGCCTGCACAGACAGGCCAACATCATCGACAACGTCTTCGACCTGAAGAAGATGAAGACGCATGGTGGGTGCGAGCTTGCTCTATTTTTTGTGTGTTGACTTCGAAATTAAGATAGTTTGAATGTGAAACATATTGTATTCACTTGTGATTGTTTCCTGCAAGGGGTGAATGTTTCCCTTGCAGCCGACTGCGGGGTGCCTCTGGTGTGTGGTATGCTGGCTCGGGAGCCGTCCGCTCGTCCCTCTGCCGCCGCCGTACTAGCACATCCATTCTTCTGGAACAACGAACGGAGACTGCAGTTCTTTGGGGTGAGTCTTTATGGATCACTTGTCACTTGATAGTATCATGTTATCATTTTTATATTACTATGTCTTGCAGGACGTGTCTGACCGAGTGGAGAAGGAGGAGGAGTGCTGTGAGGTGGTGCGCCGGCTGGAGAGCAACGCCAAGGCAGTGGTGTGCGGCAACTGGCGGAACCAGATATGCCAGCCGCTAGCCGAGGGTGGGTGGGGTGGGAGTGTTGGGTCGCTTGGTGACAGAGTATGGGTGACAGAGTATGACAGAGTATTGTAAAGGTACGTAAACTGAAAGCATTCCTGTGAGAATAGGGCACGTTGCCACGTTGTGATTTTTGTGGTTTGATGCAATCGGCATATAATTATGAATGAAAGTGCGTATCATGTAAGTATATTATTTGAAACGTATTACGTATTGTGCTTGTTATAGAGATTTATTATAAATCAGAAGTGATTTTAGATCTGCGCAAGTTCCGCACGTACAAGGGACACTCTGTGAGGGATCTGTTGAGAGCTATGAGGAACAAGAAGCATCACTACAGGTGGGGGTGGAAGAAAGAGAGAGAGAGAGAGAATCTCCTTTCCAGAGAGCTGCCGGATGCGGTTCGCGAGTCTCTCGGCCACATTCCCGAGCAGTTTGTCTCCTACTTCATCACCCGATTTCCGCTGGTGGGCATTTTGAAAATAAAAAAAATTGGCCTGTGAAAAATGTTTTGTGTCAATTGAATAAGTGTTCCTTTTGCAGCTCCTTCTTCACGCCTACGACTCCATGGAGTGGTGTGCGGACGAGCCTGTGTTTCGGTGCGTGGGCGGAGCGAAAGGGGCGTGGTTTATGTTATACACTTGTAGAGGTTATTATCCCGAGGAGGCACGGGTTCGGTGGGCGGGCGCTGCGGAGGCGGAGCGAAGAGAACGAGAGGCGAAGAAGGAGGAGGTGAGACATGTGTTACGGTTAGTGCTGGGAATTAATCAAAATTTCAAAATGATTTTGATTCTGATTAATCAAAAATCATGGAAATTATGATTATTCGATTTCTCTGATTGATTAATCAAAACTCAGTTGAATTATCGATTTTTGATTAATCAGTAAACCAAAATCGTGATAAATCAAAAATCAAATTCCGAGAAATTTGCGTATGTTTCGTCGAATTCACATCAGAAATGGTAATTTGTCTATGAATCAGGTGTGAAGGAGCTGAATTATTACCAAAAATATGATATAGTATGGGTTTTAAATATGATATAGTATGGGTTTAAAAAAATTAATTAATCGATTTTGATTAATCGATTAATCAAAACCTGCATGATTTTTGATTTTGATTTTTTGATTAATCGATTAATCATGATTAATCGGCACATCACTAGTTACGGTAGCTTTTGAACTGTCATCGTTTAGTCTGGTGTCACTGAGAATATGAATTTGAATTGCAACAGTGTGTGGCAAAGAGGTCTCGAGCCGGTTTGGAAAGTAATAGAATGTGTATCGGTTATCGGTTATCGATTATCGATCGATTTAGGTGAATGACGTGTGGCAGCGAGGACAAGAGGCGCAGAAGAAGGAAGAGGCTGTGAAGCGGAAAGAGGAGGAGAAGGTGGCGAAGGAAGTATGGCAGCGAGGACAGGCAGCCATGAAGAAATGAGGGTACGGTAGACAATAGAGGGATACTGTAGTGCCGTATGTTGTGCGACGTTGTATATAATGGAGGTGATTGAGTGAATCGTGTATGTGTAGAGCTTGCTTGTTTTCCCCGTATCCTGATTGTGTTTTGTACTTTGTACCCTCTGTTTCCATTCTTCCTCTGTCAGCTTTAGGTGGTATAGTGATGGGGTGATAATTTATATGTGTGTTTTGTGTGTTCTGGGTTTTCCTAATGTTCTGTATCGCGCCAAAGCGTGTCTTCACAACCATTTTTTATCAGATCTCTGGGATCGATAATTCTAACCCTGTATGTAACACTTCCCCCTTTCATCCGATCCTTGTTATTTACTATTTTGTTACTTACTGTGATATGTGGTTATAATAAACGATGTTTGATACTTTTGTATGCAAGTGTGTTGATGTGATTTCTGTTTCACGGACAAGCTGCCTTGAATGCGATCTGGAATGGAGGCTCATCGATTCGCATCTCCCAGTGGCTGCCGTCGCCCGTGCGAATCCAGTGAATCGTCGGATTCTGAACACGCATCCTTTCTCTCTCTCTCTCTCTCTCTCTCTCTCTCTCTCTCTTCCCTTTCTCTCCCTCTCTCACCAGCCGCATCGTCTCCTGTCTGTCCGTCTCCTTGTTGCATACTCCGCTCACTGCGCATATCCACTCCTCGAAGTATCGCACGTCGTAGGCGATGTTCTCCCGGTCCACCGCAGCCCCGTGCCGATCCCGCACCGTCGAGGTCTGCAGAGAGGTCTCTCTTTCTATCCCCCCTCCCCCCCCCCCTCTCTCTCTCTCTCTCTCTCTCGCAATACCTCAATGTGCAGTCCACTGAGGTAGTGTCTATTGGAAGTGACGTTTGTCCAGAGATAGCCGGAACCCGAGTCACCCTGTCGTCATAGTTGATATAGAGGGGACATCCTCGGTGCACTCACTCCCCACATGTGTGCTGGGCGGACACAGAACTTGAGGTACTCCTTGCTGGCATCCGGCGAGTCGCAGGCCACTATGCGGGCAGAGGCCACTCGCATCTCGGTCGAGTGGGTGGCTGGAGAGTCTCTCTCTCTCTCTCTCTCTCTCTCTCTCTCCCTATCTTTCCCTCCTTCCATCCATCTCTCTATATCGTGCTCACTCTCGTTTATCTTCCCGAATCCGGCTGATATGATGGATCCGGAGAACTGACTCCACTCCTGTTCGTAGCTCATCACACACGCTGGCGACTCGCTCACTTTCTATAAGGTAAGGACTCATTTCCATCGTTGAGAGAGGGGAGAGAAGGAGAGAAGGAGAAAGAGACAGACAGAGAGAGAGAGAGAGAAAGAGGGAGGGGAGAAAGAGAGAGAGAGGGAGACAGAGAGGGAGACAGGGAGTAGGAGAGAGAGAGGGAGAGAGGAGGGAGAAAGAGGGAGGGGGAGAAAGAGAGAGAGAGGGAGAAAGAGAGGGAGACAGGAAGTAGAAGAGAGAGAGGGGGAGAAAGAGAGGGAGACAGGGAGTAGGAGAGAGAGGGAGAGAGGAGGGAGAAAGAGGGAGGGGGAGAAAGAGAGAGAGGGAGAGAGACAGGGAGACAGGGAGTAGGAGAGAGAGAGAGAGAGAGAGAGAGAGAGAGAGAGAGAGAGATTGCATACCTCATCCAATAGCAGTATTGCCATATCGGGCACATTGAACGCTATGGTCACTTCGCCATCCCCACCGTAGTGCTTCTTCAGGTAGGCGATCTGAGCATAATCTACAGTAGCCTACAGTACTACTCCGCTCTACCGTACCTCGTACACCTTCCGCTCGCTGTCTGGCTTGTGGGGCGCCTTTGACTTCCTTGTGTGTATGCCAGTGGTGACATACATGTCTCTGAGGTCTGGTCGGGGAAGGGAGGGGGAGTCTGGCTGCTTTGCCCACTCCTTCCTCTCCTCTCTCTTGTCGATGCAGTGCGCGGCAGTCAACACGTGTCTGTTCGAGATCAGTACTCCCGAGCACACCTTCCCGGCTGAGAGAGTGTTAAGAATGGTTCGAGTGAACTGATCGCATGACCGGAGAATTTGGGGTTTTTTACTCCAGCATAAGTATAACCATCATGATGCGAGCTAGTGCACAATACTTGCTCTACTGCCTCTCTCCCACTCACCTCTCCTGATGTTGACCGCCGATGGCACCTGGTCGAAGAACGCCACGTCGCCGTCGTTCTTGAAGTGCGACATCTGAAAACGTGATTATCGATTAATTATCGATTGATCAAATAGATTTTATCGCTACCGATCTGTAGTTCCTTCCGCACGTCGCTAGACGCTCCTCGTTCTCGGTTCTGAATGTATTGAAGTCGTTTTACATCATGTATAAATAATGATAAACTAACAACTAACTTATTGAGTCTCTGTCTCTCTAGAGGTGTGGGGGCGGGTTGGTAGATGGTGCCGCCGGAACACGGGACAGATATGGAAGATGCTGATGTAGGTGGTGAGATAGAGAGATGTAGAGGAAGAGAGAGAGAGAGAGAAAAGAGAGAGACGATACCTTTCCATATGCAAATTACGGAAACGAGAAGCAGAAACCGCATGGCTCGATGTGGTTTAGGAAGCGACTGTACAGCTTATGTTTAAGAGTGAGAGTTAGAGTGAGATCAAACCACACAGTTGAAGTCTGTGCTGAATTCAAAGTAGACGTATCACAGAATCACAGTGTAACGTGGAATGGATAATGATTATGCTTCACAGCGAAAAATCGAAAACTGATCTGACCACTGATCACCACCAATCATAATTTTACAATATTTTTTTCAAGATGAAAACGCTTGTTCGGAATCAAACCGGTGATGCTCGAGTGAAAAGCGATAAACTGAGGAGATTACTGTACAATTCATGAGTAACCACTTTCCTTCACAGAAAAGAGTAGCACACTTCCCACATAACAGCTTCCTAGGTTTCCCGACTATCAGTGGCCACTATCACAACATGTACACATACGTTACACACAACGTTTATTGAGTGTCTTCTTGCAATATTTGGCGATTATTGATCGATGTGTCGTGAACGTGGCGTGTGAAGAGAGAGAGAGAGAGAGGGTCCGTTTACTTGGGTCCGAGGTAGCAGGAGACGTCCATGCGGGGAGTGCCACCGCCGCCGCCACCGCCGCCTAGAAGGGTACGGTGAGAGAAGACTACGGTATTCTACAGTACCGCTGGGAGCGCTGCCTCCGCCACCGCCGCCGCCTCCTCCCGAGGATCCTCCGAATGCGTAGTCCTCCCTGGCGTAACCGCCTCCACCGCCGCCGCCACCGCCACCTCCGGGGGTCATGTAGGCCGACTTGTCTCCCATGATGATTCGACTGATCGAATGATGCCAGCCGGATCCGCGCGCTCGCTTTTATGCGACCACTTGTCTGCAGGCAAATGAGAAAATCATATGCGTAATGTCGGTGTGTTGCTAATTCGTCATTAGGCAGATGAGATTGGAAATGCAAGTGGACAGGAACAATCGTTTCGCAATCGTTGCAACTCAGGTGGAGATTACCGGTATATGGAGTGTTGTTATTGTTGAGGCTGTGTCATGTCACCGATCCCTCTAACTGTGAGAGAGAGAGAGAGAGAGAGAGAGAGAGAGAGAGAGGGAAGGGTGGAGAGAGAGACTATTATATCCAAACGCATATTCCTCACGTTGCTTTGGTGTGTACCTGTTTTTTTCGCCGCTGTCGTCTGATCGACAAAGGAATTAACTGCTAACCTAACTGTATCCCATTGTCCACAGTGTGGTTCATGTTTTCATCAGCCCTGTAAGAGTACAATAGATCGCTATAGCAAATACATTATTCCATTTATGATGTAGATGCGCTAGTTTAGAGCGTGTGATACTCTCGCAATGTGCGTTGGTACTCGAGCTTTGCTATGTGATAGATCTGTGTGTGCGGATTACGGTAACCCGCCAGGCAATTAGAGATTATACGCAGCCCCTTTTTCATACCATGTACGATTCACACATACTCTCTCTGCTTCGTCACTACTATATCCGCGTTTCTCGAATTGATTGATTGCGCCACGGCTCTTTTACGGCTCTTCCGCTTTTTACGGCGTTTTTGAAGGATCGCTTCTAGACCTCTACTATATTGTTTTCCAGTTTCAATTCTCACCTTTCAGCCAAACTGAGTCGAACAACGTCTTCCACGATGGATAGCGGCGGGTGAGTCTCTCTCCCTTTCTCTCTCTCTCTCTCTCCCTCCCCCCTCTCTCTCTCAGTCAGTCAGCACTTATCCGCACTATCCATGTGGAAATGCGCGAGAAAGAGAGAGAGGTAACAAAATGTGGTCCATCAGAGCAAAAAGAGAGGATAGAGAGAGAGAGAGGCGAAACAGTGGTGGGAAGGGTGATTTTGGATAGTGCGCGGGGGGAGCGCAGTGGGAGAGTGAGCGCGAGTGAGGCTTCAATTATCCTGCCTGTCACTCTCTCTCTGATCGATTGGATCATGCCGATATCCCCGGCCCTCGACCGCATCCAGCGATGTTTCAGCCGCCGCTTCTCCACTGTCGTCCAGCTCAACCCGGAGACCATGGAGCGAGGTGGGTGGTCCCCTCTTCGTGGGTGGTCCTTTTCGTGGGTGGTCCGGACCCGGTCGATCTTTCAGTGTTGAATAGGCGAAAGCAGCAGGAACAAGGTGATTGCGAGGGTACTTCTATGGCTATGTGTGTCAGTGATGCGGAGAACATTATTATTGGGGGTGCTTTTCTACTATGACTTCTGGTATTTCTGGTTTCTTAGCTTGATCACGTCATGATAATCGGGAGTATTTTCTTCTACTATGAATTTTATAGTTTCTTTCTGGAATTTTTTAAAATATAAGTTGTGTACTGTATTTTCCTTTTTATATTATTCTTATTAAGTAATTCATTTCAATGTTTTTTCCAGCGGTGGATGGGGTGGGCGAGAATCGCCGGAAGATGACGAGCACGTTCGGACATCTGGCCCTCTTCAAGGTATACCAATCAATAATCAATCAATAATCAGCTACCCAAAACTGTGCATGCGAACAGTGTGCTTCCAAACCGCAAACACGATTGTAAATATATATCTGTACGATTTCATAAATATTAACATATTTTTCAGGACGAAGAAAACGTGGGAAATGGGGCGACTGCCAACTTCATGTCAGCCTATACGACGCCCGGACCCAAAGAGAGAGCGACCAGTGAACACAAAAAGGTCCCGTCTCTATCTCTCTCTCTCTGTGTGTGTGTGTGTGTATTCTGGATTGTCTTTACAATTGATCAATTAATAAATAAAATCATCAATCCAGGCGAACCTCGGTGTGATGTTGGGCGTGTACCTTCCGACGATCCAGCACATTCTCGGAGTCACCATGTTCATTCGACTGTTCTGGGTGAGAGAAAGAAAGGAGAGAGAGAGAGAGAGAGAGAGAGAGAGAGAAAGGGGGGTAGGGAAACAGAGAAACAGAGCTCCTATAATTTGGCAATGGATCGAGAATCAATGAGAAACATTGTAAGATGTGATTATTCCAAGAGTTAAACGTACCGTGCAAGTAATCTTTGCAGGTTGTCGGAATGGCGGGTCTCTGGTACACGATGCTGCTGCTAGCCCTCTGCTGCGCTTGCGTGCGTTGTTTAGGGCATATTCGTCAACAATGAAGAACGGACTGTAATATTGCTCCTTTAAGACCCTGCTCACTTCCATCTCTCTCTCCGCCGTTGCCACCAATGGAGTCGTCGAATCAGGCGGTGCTTACTTCATGATCTCACGGTGAGTGACGTCATCTGAATGTTTTTTGATTATGTCACTTCCAGAAATCTCGGCGTCGAGTTCGGATCAGCTGTGGGTATACTGTTCTATCTCGCGAATACGGTCGCCACATCCATGTATCTCGTCGGAGGCGTGGAAGTCATGCTGGTGAGTGACGTCATCTGACGGTTTCTGTGACGTCATCATTCCAGATGTATCTGTGGCCGGAGATGACGATCGGCGGACCGGAAGTGCATCATGAGACAGGTAGAGAGAGAGAGATAGAAAGAGAGAGAGAGAAAGAGGGGGATAGAGAGAAATGGTTGTTGTTTTTAGAGCTGATGGGAATGATGTCTCACAACTACCGTATCTACGGCACCCTCTTCCTCCTCCTCGAAGTTCTCATCGTGGCTATGGGAGTTCGATTCGTGCAGCTACTCGCGCCGGTAAAATCTATCCATTTTTGGTAGTGAGAAATCATACATTCTGCACAACGGATTGTATATATGTCACTGTGAAACCTAGGTCTCCCTGGTCTGTGTGATCCTCGCTATCTTCGCATGTTTTGCTGGTGGCGTTGAAAAAGCCATGATCGGAAACGGGCAGAGGTATCGATTTATTGATAGATTATCGGTTTATCGATCGATCACATTCAGCGTGTGCAACATGGAGGACCGACTGATTCAGTCGAATATACTCTTCGACAACTTCACACTCGCGATGGATCACGAAAACGGAACGATGCACAGAGACATATGCGGAATGTGCAGGAAGAGTCATCGGTGAGAGAGAGAGAGAGAAAGAGAGAGAGAGAGAGAGAGAGAGAAAGAGAGAGAGAGAGAGAAAGAGAAAGAGAGAGAGAGAGAGAGGGAGAGAGAGAGAGGTGCGTTTCAGACTGACGGACACGTTCTGCATGCGTCTGGGACAGGACCACAAGTACTGCACGGACTTCACAAAGATGCGCCTCAACTGCACCCCCGGGTTCCCCGGAATCAACGCCCGCACTCTGGAAGGTGCGTGTTTTTGTCGATTGCTTATTGTCATTGTGTGTTGTTGATCCATGAATCCATGAATTTCCATGAATTTCAATGAAAAGATCCATGAATTTTCAAGAATATTCTGGCGATATTGTTATGACGATTTTATAACTTATGGCGATAGTATTGTGCTCGAGGATCACATGTTGATGCCAAGTTCTTGCAATGTTTCATACAATCGTGCTTTATGCGAATGCGGGACGGTGATTTCGTAACACGGCGCACAAAACATTGATCATGTTCACGTCTCTCTCTCTCTCTTTCTCTCTCTCTCTCTCTCGCTCTCTATCATCCCCCTCGTTCTCTTTTTATTTGATTGTTTGTGTGAGACTCGCACGCAGTGAGGCGTAAATGCCGACCCCCGCCAAACATTTTGGTCCCACTCCCACCCTGATCCCGCCATAACTGGCGCGATCGATAACCGGAAGTGTTCAGTCGACAATCGATCAATACTTCAGAGAACCTGGGAGCGGAATGGATGCAGGCGGGCGAGGCTTTCCCGGGCGTGCCGGGAATGGCGGGAGTGGAAGTGGTGCAGGTGGGCGGAGCCAGAGGGGGCGTGGCCAAGTGTGTCTTCAGGACGTGGCGGCGACGTTCTTTGTTCTACTCGCGATCTACTTCCCAGCGGTCACAGGAATCATGACGGGAACAAATATGAGCGGTACGATTTATAATTTAGAAACATTGTAGACACATCTTATTGTCACCAACTCACACTCACCACATACGTTTCACATATACACTAAACGGTTTTCCACTAGTGTAATCCAATTAGAACACTGTTTCATAAAAAAAGACAATCTTGATTGATTAATCATACCAGTTGTTGGATTGCGAAGTAACTAATTAATTAATTAATACCATCAATCAGGTGATCTCGCCGATCCACAAAAGTCGATTCCATCCGGTACGATAGCAGGTGAGAACTATCTCTCTCTTTCTCTCCCTCTTCCTTTTTCTCTTTCTCTCTTTCTCTCTCTCCCTCTCCCTCTCTCTCTCTCTCTCTCTCTCTCTCTCTCTCTCTCTCTCTCCCCTCCTCCCCTTCCAGCCACCCTCACGACTTCCATAATCTACTACGCTCTCGCCATCCTCTTCGCAGCCTCCATCGACCGATCCGTGCTGAGGGACAAGTGAGTACCTAGACCACGCCCCCTCACGCCCCGCCCCCTTCAGATACGGTCGTTCGATCGACAACTCTATGGTGGTGGCGACTCTTGCGTGGCCTTCTCCCTGGGTGGTCACCGTCGGCTCGTTCCTGTCGACGTTCGGGGCCGCCCTACAGTGCCTCTGCAGTGAGTTTTCAGCAATGAAGAAATTGAATGCCTAAACTTTTGTATTTGGATCAGAAAGAATCGTGTATTGAGTTTCGATTATTTTCTTGTATTGGCCTCAAATGACTAAACTAACTAAATGCTATACGTTTCACAGCAACAGTATGCATCTTTTCGTGTACAGGGAAGCAGTCAACACTGTGCGTCCATATACAATACACGTATTTCCCGTATTACACTTCAGGCGCGCCCCGTCTTCTCCAGTCTATCGCGAAGGACGACGTGATTCCGGCACTCGCGCCATTCGCCCGCGTCACCAAGAACAACGAACCATTCCTGGGGTGGGTGCACCGGCGGGAACCAGTCGGGAACCAGTTTTGTTCAGACTTCTCCTCACCGCGTTTATCGCGGAGCTGGCGATTCTTCTCGGAGCAGTGGATGCTATTGCTGAGGTGGGAGAGAGAGGGAGAAGGAGAGAGAGAGAGAGAGAAGAGATCTCTTTCACTCAGGTCCTTGACTTCTTCTTCCTGATGTGCTACGCCTTCGTGAACCTCATCTGCTTCCTTCACTCTGTCCTCAAGGCCCCCAACTGGCGCCCGCGGTTCAAGTACTACCACTGGTGGGTGGGAACCAGTTAAGAACCAGATAATCAGTCGGGTACCAATTCTATATTTTTGACACCAGCTAGACAAGTTTTCCACGGATTGTAACAAGACTTCAAACTATCATCGGTAAAAGAATCAATCAAGCTTCATTGAGTTTTTTGACTCAGAAATGCAGTCTGCCGAATACTGTTCACATTGTCGGAGTAATCATACGTTTCAAGACGCCTATAGGAATAGTCAATGTCAAAGTACAAATTAAAACACACAAGTTTGAAGTAATCAGTCACTAGTCACCAATCCCAGTCACCAGTCACCAGTCTGGTTGCAGGTCGCTGTCTCTGATGGGCGCGTTCCTCTGCTTCTTCATCATGTTCGCATCGCAATGGATCTACGCGCTGATTGCTTGCGGACTCACATTCCTCATATACAAATACGTCGAGTGGAAGGGGTGAGTGGGTGGGGCCAGCAGGGGCGAGGACGGAAGGGGTGGGGCATAGACTTACATGCCTTCCTTTCACCTTTCACTTTCTGAATTCTCCTTCAATGACAGAGTAGTTCGAATTCAGATCAGATCATTCGCAATGTGTGCACAATTGTAATACGCTTCACGTTTGACGTAAAATGACACAGATTATTATACATATACAGTAATACAATGTGAGAAGTCGCTCTCTTTGCAAGCAACAACATGCTTACAGTGCGAAGAAGGAGTGGGGAGACGGTATCCGCGGGCTGGCTCTCACCACCGCCCAGTACTCACTACTCAAAGTCGAGGACAAGGACCCCCACCCAAAGAACTGGCGGTGAGTGGGCGGGGCCTGAGGGGGCGGGGCTAAGTCGTCGTTCAGCCCGCAACTCCTCATTCTCCTCACTTCCACCTGGTCGAAGGAGATGATCGACACTCGCACGCTGTCGCTTCTCAACCTGGCCGGACAACTCAAGGTGGGACACGCCCAGTCAAGCCACGCCCAGTCAGGCCACGCCCATTCAAAGTGTTCCATGTATTCTATGCAATCTTCCACAGGCGGGTCGCGGTCTCGCAATTGCCATTGCTCTTCTCAAGGGAACGACTGATGACCCCAAGGATAAGATGAGGGCAAAGGAGGTAAGGAGAGGGAGGGAGGGCAAAGAGGGGGGAAAGAGAGAAATAGGGGATGACGATATCGATATTCCAGACAAAAACGAAGCTGATCAAGGACATGACAACCGCTCGTCTGAAGGGTTTCGGAAAGACCATGTTCTATAATCAGCAGCAGGTAGACTTTGTGAGTGGGAGTGGCCTTAGTGGGCGGGGTCTTCAGATGAACGGCGCAGTCTCTGCTCTCTACCAATCAGTGGGGGTGGGTGGACTCCGACCGAACACCGTTCTCCTCAACTGGCCCTCACTCGACAAGCTCGACGAAGTATACCTGTTCGCTGGTGCGTTGGAGAACCAGCGGGAACCAGACGGAACCAATCGAGCACCAGTCACCAGTCACCAATTTCAGAAGAGATGATCAACGGTGTGATGAACGAGAACTGCGTGATTGTGGCCAAAGGAATCACCGATTTCCCCGAGATCACTGACAAGCTCACCGGGTAAGCCCCGCCCACTTTAGCCATGCCCCTTTCCTTTTCCAGAACGATCGACATCTGGTGGGTGGTGCAGGACGGAGGTATTCTCATGCTCATCGCCTACCTACTCAAGCAGCACAAGGTGCATATGCCAAGCCCCGCCCCCCGAAAGCATGCCCTCTTTTCAGGTGTGGAAAGGCTGTCAGCTTCGCATATTCGCCATCTCAGAGACAGACTCAAACAAGGTAAAAAAAAATCAATAATCAATCAATACAGTCAATAATCAATCACTACAGGCGAAAGAGATGCGCGCCGGGCTCACCAAGTACGTCTACATGCTGCGCATCGACGCCGAAGTGTTTGTGAGTGAGCGCGGGGCTGAGGGGTAAAGGGGCGTGGCTTGAGTGGGCGTGGCCTAGATCGTGTCGCTACTGGACGAGGAGGTGGCGGAAGACGTGGTGGAGAAGACGAAGGAGATCGAGGAGAAGCAGAGGATGCTGCGGTCGGAGATCAAGGTGAGTGCAATGGTTAGAAGAATGTAGAAGAATATAGAAGGTAATAGAAGAATGGTAATCGATTTGAACTAAATTTCACGGGTCGGCCCGCTCATCGCCGCGCTCCTATATCGCTTGTCACAGTCGCGCGCCGCGCCGCGTGAGAATCTTCAAAGGCGGCATGCACTGACTTTGCACTTTGCAATGGCGGCCGCGCTGCGCGGGCTCATGCGACGCGTGCCACTCGCTGTGACAGCGGCGAGCGATCAGCGGGCCGAGCCGTGAATTTGAGTGTGATGATTGATGAAACTGCGAAAGGAGAGACGCTTCCCTTTCTCGCTTTACTACAAAAATCCCGATGTTTCATGCGCGAATACATTCAAGGAGTTGAGTAATTTTGAAGCTTATTCACAATATCAAACAAATCACTGTGATACATTCAATGACTACATCAATACCGCTCACTGTGTCAGCGTTCTCGTTCCCGCGAGGCGGGGATGGCTGGAATGGGCGGAGTCGCCAACGAGGCATTCAACAACGACGACACTCTATATGGAAGGTTCAACCAACAGGCGCGCAACAAGATTCGTGAGTGTGGGGGGCGGGACTGAAGGGGGCGGAGTCTTGACTTCTCAGGCTCGTCGGCGAACAGCCTCCCTACCGTGATTCATATCAACGAGCACGAGGAGACGTCGTTCAGCGCGTGAGTGGGCGTCACTAGAGGGGCGGGGCTTAGTGTTATCTAGGTTGCCTGTCGACGATCTCTATGGTGACGACGCGGAGAACGATCTGATTCCGCCCAAGGAGGGCGAGCTGAAGCTGAACGTGAGTGGGCGGGGCGTGAAGGGGCGGGGCATAGAGCGGAAATAGAGATAGTGCGCAAAACAGCTTACACAACTTTTCAGGGTCTGCTAAGGTATCAGCCTTCTAGAACATTAGCTATTAGCTTCATCCAGATCAGTGTATTTAATCCTAAACCCTACACATTCAATAGGTGTGACTTCAGGTGCACAAGATGAACACTTCTGTGCGGTTGAACCGCGTTATTCTGGAACACTCGAGCGAGAGTCAGCTGATTCTACTTACACTGCCCCACCCACCGAGGTATGGGAGGGAGGGAAGAGAGAGAGAGAGAGAGAGAGAGAGAGAGAGAGAGAGAGACTCGCAGGTCTCGGGACTCATTCGTCCACTCCTACCTGGCCTACCTGGATGTTCTATCCGAGAACCTCAAGAGAGTCATCTTTATCGGTGGCTCCGGAAAAGAAGTCATCACTGTCGACTCATAGTCGCCAAGGTTTTAAATACGGTAGTCTCAACCAAGCGCGCGTATTCGATATTCGGATCCATGAAGCGCACGTATTCATTGCCTTATTTTCTTCACTTGTTTGCATTTTTACGTCTAGCGATTAAGTACCATTGTGACCAAATTTACATATATTTTAGCTTTATACCAATATTAAAGTACACATGACTATAATTTTATTCATCACATTGATATACCAACACTGCTCTTATTTGAATACGTTTACGTTTCGAAATAAACTTTTCCAGTAAGTGTCACTATGTTTCAGGAATGTGACAAAAGCAAAAACACAATAACCATTACAATAAGGTCAATACGCAAAAAACACGGTATATTGTATATAACATGACTGGCACAAATCGAGTCTCTGGGCTGGCGCACTTCGCGTGTCTACGCGTGTGACTGGATCTGTCTCTTGTCGATGGGGTCCTTCGTCGAAGCGTTGATGATGCCCAGAGCAATTGCGAACACGACAAACAGAATCAGGACGATCACTGAAACGTATGCTACGTTTCAGGACACGTGTATATTCATGTGAAACGTACCGAACGCGTAGAGACTGATTTTGAAGTCGTATCCCACGTCGGCGTAGTTGATTGTGCCATTGACAAAGCGACCAGAATCCAGGTCGGTCCCATTCGAAGTGGAAAAGAGGAGGGCGGCCTCCTCATCGTCACCAGTGCCTGAAACAGGCCATCTCTCTCTCTTTATCTCTCTCTCTCTCTCTCTCTCTCTCTCTCTCTCTCTTCCCCCCTCCCATCAGGTATGTCCCACTCACCTTCCATTCCCTCATCTGTGTTGGTGTCGTTAGATTTCTCTGCATGGTCGACCACCGACGTCGCTGCAACGTGGCTGTCCGTTTTCTCCGCTGAAGCCGCGGCAGACTCGCCCCTTTCAGAGTCCTTATCGTCCACCTATAAAAAAAACTACGTAAACACGCAACTAGATAAACAACTGCACCAGCATGTTGTCGAGGTAGTAGTCGTTCGGGTCCGCCTCGCCTGCCATCTTCGCATCGCCCTGCAATGCATATTGTGTTTCCGCACGGTTTGGTTCGCTGATTGCTCGTCGCTGTGACAGGCATTGAAAAGTGCAAAGACAGTGCATTACGCCTTTGAAGAATCCCACGCAGTTCACAACCATATTGATTGGTTCGAAAGAATGAATCCACCTGTGCCTTAGCCGCCTGCAGCGATGCGTTCAGTGCCAGCGCGGCTGCGTTCGTCTCGTCGATGACCAAGGCATTCGGCGTCGTTTCGGCTTGCGATGGCGCGACGGCTGAACTGTTATTTTTTCAATAATAATAATAATGATATTAATAATAATAATGATAATTTATCCACTAAAACATTTCTGGAAATGTCGAGCAGCGTTCAAGGATTCGCAAACCGCTTTGGAATCAGAATACCTTTTCCCTTTTCACTCACCAAAGAGTAGTAGCAGCAGTAGTGGCTCGTTCATGGTTTCAGAGCTGACCGGCCTATTTTCGGGGATGCTTCGTGGTTGCAGTGGGCTACGTGGAACGTGGATGCCCCATCCCCCTTTCCCCTCCTCTCTCTCATCTCACCATGACAGCATCTCATTCCGATACGGCCCTGGATACGACCACGCAAATGACTTCAATGATTCGAGATGTTTTCATAGAAACACTATACTAATTACATATGGTTTTAGTTTTAGATAAATATATACTAATTACATTTGGTTTTGGTTTTAGATAAACATTTGGTTTTAGTTTTAGATACTGTCATAATGACAGTATCTAAAACAAAAATGACAGTATCTAAAACTTGGTTTTAGTTTTAGATACTGTCATAATGGCAGCATTTCATTATTTTTTCTTTTGATTCTATAATCTTTCAGTAGTAGTTAGTTTTTTCTTGCGATGCTCACAAGTTGAAACGAAAAAGTTATGAAATACTTACATTTCATGAAATGAGTAGGTCAAATTCGAAGAGTAAGTCAATTTCATTCAAATATCAGGGGTTTAGTGAGTTGGCAGGTGGTGTGTTAGTGTCAGATATTGTTTACATTATAACAAGATATACTTCAACAAGAAATCATATAAATGTACACGTTTATCGGGGTTATTACTATGCACGATGGAATATTATGGAACATCAAATCATTCAATTATCAGTAATCAATGAATCAATAATTAGGAGCATTTGAAGAACTCGGTGATAGGCGTCTGTGCACGCACGGAGTGAGAGCGCTGATCGTAGTCGTACATCTGAAAAAATACAACAATTCTGTATTGTTGTGCGTTCTTTCTATTGACGGATATATTCGACAATAGTAATCGTAGTAAAACAATCACACTCACGTTGTTGGCGTCGAAAACGTAGAAGGCGTCGTCGCTGCCGGCTCGCTTAGGGACTCCAGATCTGGGAAAAAGAGAATTAGAGAAAGAAGGAGAGAGAGAGGGAGGACAGAGGGAGGACAGAGGGAGGACAGAGAAAGAGAGAAAGAGAGAGAGAGAGAGAGAGAGAGAGAGAGAGAGAGAGAGAGAGAGAGAGACTCACCGGATCTCCTCCGGCAGTCCGGGCAGGTACCGGGTGACGTCATTCAGGTATTGTGGGAGGTTCGTCTCCGGATCGTACATAGCGAACACGTTGCCCTGAAAAGTGATAGGATAAATCGCTAGAAACTTATGTATTGACTTTTGAAGAGAGCAAAATAATCTACGTTACTGGGTACGTTTCACGCGCAACAAAACTTATCAACGAATTCCAATAGGTTTTGCAAATCGTAGAAAACACATTATTGTGTTAATTATGCATCTGGATAGTATCGAACAAAAAACAAAAACAAACAACTTTTTTTAACAGACCGAAATGAGGACGACGCTCCCGTTGTTCATGGGAATAGCGGCCTGGGGGAAGAAGAGAACACGCTCGTGGAGGGACTTCGGGAAGCCAGAGGAGGGACTGGAACAGACAGTCAGGCCACGCCCACTCATGTCACGCCCACTCTTTTTGATATGAAAGTGAGAGACATACATGGAGGAAGGGGAGAGCTATGGGAGAGAGAGAGAGGGGGGGGGGGCTCACCGGAAATGTCCTCCCTGCCACTCGTATCCGTAGATGGTCCTCTCCGCGATGAGTAGCGTCTTTCCCTTCGAGGTCGTCACAGATGCGTTCACGAAATCCGGGCCTTCGGGGAACAGCTGCAAGCGATCGATAATCAAATCAATAGGAGATAACTAAGCGATAGAGATCATTTTATCATAGTCATGTAGCAATTACTGTTGTAAAAATTAGATTCGTTACGTATAACGTTTCACATTTCACAACCATATAAAAGGTAGTACTTTTCCACAACTTTTCTGAATTGATTCCCCGAATGGATCAAGTGACGATCTACAGATCAAGGAGGGTGAGTGACCAGCCACAAAAAAACTCATATCGACCGGTTTCGAAACCATCAAAAAAATCCGCACTACTCTCTACTCTCTCATCGCGAGTGAGTCAACCGGTCAATGTTTCGATCGATCCTCCCAAAAACCAATGAACAATAGATCAATCGATACCTCCTCGACCCTCTTGGATGCCTTATCGATCCTCTGGTTATCGATTTGCCACACGGCACCGTCGTTGAACAGCAGCCAAGACGAGGGAGTGACTGCAAATCAATAATCAATCAATAAACCGACAAATCATTAATCCTCACCTGCAGTGAGCGACTCGAGCTGCTTGGGGCACTTGGTACGAGGCGTGGCCACATCCGGGATTCCTGGAATTATCGATTGATTAGTAATCAACATTATCGATTTGCGAAACTCTGTTACACCTGGCGGTCCCATAGGCTGCCCATCCACACTATCGGGGCTCCTTCCGTTCTCTGGCTCGGACCAGGCCGGGGGTCCCTCGGGGGCGCCTTGCGGGGCGTCCGGTGAGCGGGCGCCGACTGGGTCCGACTGGGGCGCCTCCGGATAGTCGGGGGCCACGTCGTTGGCGGAGTCCCATCCGGGCGCAGGGGCCACGACAGACACGACTAGACAGGAGAGCAGGAGCAGCAGCATCGCTCAGTGACTCACTCGGCTATTGAGAGAGAGAGGGAGGTCTCTGACCACGCCCACTGTGAGAGAGAGAAGAGAAAGAGAGAGAGAGAGAGAGAGAGAGAGAGACAAAGAGAGAGAGAGAGAGAGATCGGGCTAGACATATAGAAAACCAGAAACACAGCACACATCTGTGCGGATATAGTTTACTTCAGCGGTAGTCAAGGGATATGAACGCTTTGTTTAGTCAAAAGTCCTGGCAGATTGGGAGATGCTTTGAGAGAGAGAGATTCGAGGCTGCGATTAGGCGAGAAACATGGATTGACTGACTGGCAAGAAGTGAAGAGATGTAATCGACAGGTGGCGTTCCCACACCCAACATACCGCATTTTTTCAATGTACCCGTTAAATGATATTGATAACATAATAAGTATTAATGTATAATGTATAATTACAAAATACAAACCATGTAGTCTATCGAGTGCTTTTCTATCGATGTTGGGGCCTGTGGGAAGGGCCTGCTTGCGAGAGACCGTTTGGAAGATCGGGTACCTGAATGCAAATTTTGACGACAATCTCTTTTTTCAGTTTCGATGGCTGGGAGAGTTTTCTGTGAATGTTTTTATATGTGTTGTCTAGAAACATACTTCTTATGTAAACGTCACTCGAATTTTTGTACTTTCAAATCGTTTTGTTGTGAGATACCTATCAGTTGTTGTGAAGTACTATGCACTTTTCATGTGTGCAGTGGTCGTTTTGATTTGTTTGATGAGATGTATTTTGTTGTCAGTATAGTGGGAACACTCGCAGTCTGTCTGCTGTCAAACAAGCGTTTTTGTGTGTGGTGGAGAGTGACACAATGTACGAGTTTGCATGGAATTATGGGATTTGGTGAGTCACAGAAGAGCTATGAAATACTGCTGTGTATAGAATTTGGGTGCGGTCTTGAACAAATTGATCAGCATTTGCCTAGGAAAAAAACAGATAGAGACCCGCCCACTCTTGCCCCGCCCACTCTGACCCCGCCCACCCACTCACATCGTGTTGTCCTTCTTGAACGAGTGCTGCAGTCCCAACACATGGCCGATCTGGTGCATCAGTACAGTGAACAGCGACAGCGACATCTGGAGTGACGTCATCAGGCCCCGCCCCTCAAGCCCCGCCTCCTCTCACCTTGTCTCCGTGGTCTCCGTGGAACGTCCACTTCCTCTCCTTGTCCAGTGCGATGCGTGCATGAGGGGCGGGCGAGGCGCGAGCCACAACTGCTGAACCGTTATTGATTTATTGATTTATTGATTTTGTTAAAGTTAAGCTTTATTACCGCTGCTTCCCGCCATCGGAAGAGCCTCGAACGCGATGGTGATATCGGCAGATTTTGCGTCTCTACAAGAAAATCAATAAACCACTGAGGGAGAGAAAAAAATCAAATCGATAATCGATTAGAAAAAACCAAATCGATAATCGATTACCCCTCGGAGAAGTTGATGTTCATTCCGGTGAGAACACTCTTCCATTTGGAGAACGCCTCCTTCGCCGCTTGCCTGATGGGAATCATTGATTTTTGTTATCGATTATATGGATTATTTTTATTTACAAATTATAAAAACATCCGAGCGTTTTGTCTTCGGATATTGCCTAGCTCCGCCCCCTCACGCCCCGCCCCCTCTCACCTCACAGTCGCCACGGCCACTCCATGCGGCGGAGACTGAATAGCCCAGTGCAGCTGCGACTTTTTCCACGGGTTCGTAGCGTCTGAGAGGACTGATAAGCTCCGCCCCCTCTGGTACCGCCCCTCTCACCCTTGATCCTGGTTCCGCCGGTGAGATCGATGTGTCCGCATCGCAGCTCATCCATGATATCCAGGACTTCCGGGTCGAACTTGCCAGAGCGGTAGATGCCGTGGTAGAGTTGAAAGCGGCTGGAATGGATTATTCACTTATTGATTAGTTCATTATCGATCGATTATCGATTGTCACTCACAGCAGGGCCATCTGTATGTCGTACTTGGTGGGCGCGTGGTTGTCGGCGCGCCTCTTCAGGTAGCCGAACATCGCCAGATAGCCCTATGAGTATCGATTTATTGATTGGTGGGATTCATCGTTTTTGTGGCATTAGAACGACAGGTAGAAAACATTTTTGATAAATAAATTGTAAAATTCATATTATTTCCTCTGGTGAGATGAAAAAGATGGTTAGAGGCTGTCATTGCATCGCCATCTTCCACCAGAGATGGTCACAGGACCACCAGACAAGGTGAGAGAGAGAGAGAGAGAGAGAGGGAAGGAGAGAGGGGAGAGAGGGGAGAAAGAGAGGGAGAGAGAGAAAGAGAGCGCGCATCGAGACGTCTCTCCCTCTCGGCCGCCTGCCGGACGTCGTCGCTCGGAAGATCGTGTCTGGTCTCGACCGGCAGGTATCCTTTGTCTCCCCTCTCTCCATTGTCTCGCAGTCGTTTGGGAGTGTGTGTCTGGCTTCCACTGCCACTGCCGCCCTCTTCCTCCCCCATCCCCACTCCATCCACGCCACTCTCAACATATACTGCAAGGCGTACGCGGTGAGATCTCTCCCCCCTCTCTCTCCCCCCCTCTCTCTCTCTCTCGCACGCTCTCTCTCTCTCTCGCTCTCTCTCCCTCTCTCTCTCTCTCTCTCTCTCTCGCTCTCTCTCTCTCTCACTCTCGTTGACAGAGACGCAGTGTGGCGACAGGCGCTCCTCTCTTCTGGATGTATATCAGTCTCACATTCGGGGACGAGACTTGCTATGAGACTGTCCCGCTGGACCAGTGGTTCGCCATCAGAAACACACACTTCCCTGACATGACCGGTACAGTAACTCAATTATACGGTAGCCTATGGTAGGGTACATTTTCCACAATATATAATCACGATATCTACAGTAACCCAGGGATGACTACAGTATCCTAGCGCGTCGTCTGGCGCGGCTCACAACGCGCTACGGTGGGGCGATGAAGAATGTGGAGGTGGAGTTCTCATATGACTGGGACGTGCTGACGAGTGAAGAGCAGTGGGGTATGGACGATGTGAGTCCTCCTCTCTCTAGCCCTCTCTCCCTCCCTCTCCCTCCCCTTCTCTTCCTCCCTTCCTTCCTCCTAGTACGCGGACCTCTTCCCCCCGTTCCTTCTCGCCTATCTGGCCACCCTTCCAAAGATGCACTCGCTGCTCATAGACGGATGGTACTTCGAGAAGGAAGAGGATCCGTGTGAGTAAAGAAAAGAAAAAAGAAAAGAAGCGTTGAGAGATGGTGTGAGAGGGTGGGATAGGGTACGTGAGTCTGCGTGGATTGGTCAAATACAGTCGGTAGTGGTGGCTTTTGAAAGATGCGTCACCAATTATTCGTGAGAGGAAAATGGAGAGAGAGAAAGTGGAAAGAGGGAGGAGAGAGCTTCAGACTCTTCGTGCGGTCCTCTCACCCATGTACGCAACCTCGAGCTACGCTACGGAAGCGGATCGATCGATCTCCAAGGATACGAGCTGGTCTCTCTCTTCCTCCCCTTTTTCTTTCTCTCCCTCTCTCCCCCCCCCCCTCTCTCTCCCTCTCCTTCTTTCTTTATCTCCGTTTCCAGCTGCTCTCTCGCTGCGCTGCGCTCGAGTCTCTCACTATCACGGATGTGTGTCTTGACGATGAGGTGAGGAATACGGTAGACTGAAGAGACACTGTAGTTTCGCATTGAACCGCGGTAGAGTGAACGTTTACTGCAGGTTCGGATACGACAGATAGTTTAGGTTTCTGGATACAGTGAATCGTATACTGTATTTTCAAATTGGGTTACGGTTTGGTAACATTCAGCTCGTTTATCTGGCGGAACTGTTCGAGCGTCTCGGCATGCGTCCGCGCGTGAGCCTTCTGCTCCGCCGGCTCTCCCTGTACGTCTCTCTCTCCCTCTCTCGCTCTCCCTTTTCATTTCTCTCTTTGTCTGTCTATCTCTGTCCCTCCCCTTCCTCTCTCTAGGTCTGCCGCCGTGGACTCGTTCGCCCGCCATTGTGCCTCGCTGGATCTGGAGATCAACATGTGGATGATTCAGAAGAAGATGTATTATGGAGGGGTGGGTGCGGAGGGAAGAGAGGAGGGAAGGGGATTCTCTAGGCGGTCGACTCAGCCGATATGAAGGCGGACGAGGAGATGGAACGCCTACACGGCATCACAAATGTGAGTGAGAGAGAGGGGAGAGAGAGAGTGAGGAGAGTAGAGAGAGAAAGAGAGAGAGAGAGAGAGAGAGAGAAGAGAGAGAGAAGAGAGAGAGAAGAGAGAGAGAGAGAGAGAGAGAGAGAGAGAAAGAGAGTGAGAGAGGGGGGGGGTTCGTTCCAGCTGGGTCGAGTGAGGTTTCGCTTCTACCGCTTCGACATGCTACAAGACGCACTCGGATTCGAGAGCCCCATCTCCTTCGCCCTCCACTTTGTGAAAGGTCTCTCTCCCTTCTCTCTCTCCCCCTCTCTTTTTCTTTCTCTCTTTCTCCCTCCCTCCATCTATAGTAAGTGCTTGTCAGGCTTCCGCGCGTCTCGCACCCTCGTCTGTTCGGAGGCGAGCTTGCGTCTCGACGAGTCTCCGGAGATGGGCATACAGCGCAAGACCATCGTCCAGATGATCGCTCAGATCACGGATAGTCAGTGGGAGGAGGAGGAGGAGGAAGATACGGATTCGGATGACGACGACGACGAGATGGAGGAGGAGGAGGAGGAAGGAGAAGAAGATGAGGAGGAAGAGGAGGAGGAGATGGAGGAGTGATCTGGACTACTAGACAATCTTACACTTACACTTATAGTTGTCATGAACGTATGAATTTTCTGATCAAATACGCAGTGCTGTGTTATATTTATACCTCATACGCTGTGAGAATAAACACATGATACCTTTGCTTTTTTTCTCGGTATTCAGTTTTCGATAGCCATAAGGGAGCGAGTGCGGCAAGCAACCCAAATAGTTCTCGCAATGAATCGACGCACCTTGCCCCTGTTGATCCTCTGTTCCAGATGGGGGTCGACCTCCTCTCTCTCCTCTCCCGGCATACCATGCGGGTGCGACAGAGACGAGGGGGGAACGGAGCCAGAGTGGATCGGGCCTGCAACACACCTGTCTCTCTCTCCCTCTCTCTCTCTTTCTATTCTGCTCTCTCCCTCTCCTTGATAATCAAGAGGTTAGGTTGATAACAATATCACTGACCCTCGGGAGCTGGCGCTGAAGCTACACAGCCCGTCACTAGGAGGGCTAGTGGAAGGAGATGCATCTAGAAAGTGATACGAGTGACACTTTGCGAAAACACGATACCGCGATGTGGAAAATAAAAGTGTTTCGGACTACATACGAAGAGTGAACTACAACAATATGTAGTAATTTCGACAAGATACACAAGATACACTCGAGAAATCGACAACAGACACATAAGGAAGAAATGTGATTTTTGTATGGGTAGTTTAGAAAAGAAGTTGTGAGTCAGGTGTATCCACGTATTGTGATTCTGGAGCCAGCGCTGGAATCAGGCGTAAATGGTGAACGTCATTACGTCAATTTCGAGATTATGGCAGAGAGAGAGAGAGAGAGAGAGAGAGAGAGAGAGAGAGAGATCGTTCAGGAGAAACCAGAGTTCATACTGCACAAATAGAGTGATTCGTCATTTTCTTGATCAGCGTTCATATCGTTCAAGGAAAGTAGAGAAAAAGAAAGCGTTTCGTCAAACTACGATTATTGAATTAACTTGTTTGCATTGAACTAGAACGAGATCATCACTAACTTTAAAAAAGAGTGACAATTGGTTTTGGTTCTTGCAAAATAACAAAACAGTAATCATGAGAAAGAAGAACTTGTCGAGCGCTTCTATCCATAGCCGAGTGAGTGATGGACCTACATTTTTTGTCCGATGATATTTTCTAATTCGATGTCTACAAAAGAATCTGATGTTTCTCAGTCTGAACAAAGTACGTGTTGATAATCGGACCAGAAAAATCAGTCTCCGAAATTTCAGTCTAGCAATATAGAAGAAGCGATCAGAAACCAATGCATTAGAACAACACTGAAAGAATGTGCTGACAAATTAGTGGAATACAAACATCTTTCATTTCTAGATCATAAAGTGCCGCAGATCACAATTCATAAACGACTAGACGCTCGATGGAATTGAAATCCGGTGGAAAAAATAGTGGTCACATGCGGTCTACGGAGACAGTTCGGCCAAGAGAACCGACGATTTTTCGCGCCACTCTCGGCTCCCCTTCTGACCCCCTCCCAACAGGTGAAGAACACGTTTCCACTGTAACACAAATCTCTCTCCCTCTTTCTCTCTCTTTCTCTCTCTCTCTCGCAAGAAGGGCTCGATCGAAGATCGAATTGTTATCGCGTCACTATCGCTTATCAAATCCCCATCAATCATCCACCACAACACTTTTGGAAAGTTTTGTGTCGGCAGAACATCTGGATGTTTCCGACAAACATAGGGATTGCATCATTGGAATCGTGGAATCGCGACTACATTGTAGTGTGTGTTGTTTGATTCTCACAGAGAGGGCGGGGCTCGCGTCATATGTAGTTGCAGTGAGAGCGGAGTGCAAAGAGCGCATTCGAACGCGTTTCCCGCGTTCTCGCAACCTCGGTTCATTTCCCCGGTCACTTCGCTCGCGCCCGGTCGATTCCATATATCGATTTATCGATCGCGAACCATAACTTCCGGAGCTCACTATGATAAGACACTGGCATCGACTGGCGAGACGTGAGTTGCGTCGGCTAATCTAGCTCACCCCACCTTTCACAGCTGATCCGCTTATCGATCGCTATTGCATTAGTCTTGAAATTGCGGTCATGACCAGTGCGTAGTGGTTTCCTTCATATATAGTACTACTACTAGAGAGTAACCTGTTGTGTTATCAGCGGCGGCTCTTCTGTCTGCCCTCGCCGCTCCCCTCTCTACTATGCCTGCAGACGCCACTCCCATTGTCGCTACTCCTCCTTCTACAACAGCTGCCGCTACTGCTGTACCCGACTACGCTCCTACGGTTTGTTTGTGTATGTGGTTGTTTGTTTACATTGTTTGTTTGTAGCCGCTGCCAATGTCCGGAGGTGCGGGGTACGAGGAGAAGGTGAAGAAGTACTTCACATTCGAGGAGACTGACAAGGATGTGTTCAGGTGGGAATTCGAGCAGGCTCTGCACTTTCATCTGATCAAGTGTACTTGTGACTCGAGTACTTTTATCGCGTGAATGTATCGGATATCTCTAGTGTATCCGTGTAGTATGCAGTTTGTAGAAGCTACACTGTCTAGGAGTCTTGATTATGAAAGAGAGAGAGAGAGAGAGCTCATTTTCAGAAGCACCAGTCTCTCAGCGCTCGGCCAAGGCTCTGCCAAGGCCGCATTTGGCGGGCTCATCTTCGCACAGGTAGCCCCGCCCCCATTGATCCCGCCATCTCATCCCTGATTCAGGCGCTCGCCGCCGCCGAGAACACTGTCGATGCGGAGCTGAAGCCTCACGCCATCCACTCGTTCTTCATTCTAAACGGTTGGGTGGGCGGGGCTAGAGGAGGCGTGGTCTAATAAGTGGGCGGTGTGTGTTGCAGTGGACACTCGCATCCCGTGCGAGTACCGTGTGCGTCGCATCCGCGACGGGCGCTCGTTCGCCACTCGATCAGTCGAAGCCGTGCAGAACGGACAGGTCGCTTTCTCCATGCAGTGCTCCTTCCACAAGGTCACGCTCCGTCTGGTCACGCCCACTATTCCTCGATGATCCATCCACTATGTTCTCAACTCTTTTGTATTTTATAAAGCCCCGCCCACTCTAGCCCCGCCTCTTTCAGATGGAACAGGATGCATGCGTGCACCAGCACGCTTTCCCAGAGGGAGTCCCGCCACCGGAGACGTGCCTTCCTAATAAACCCCTCGCCGACAAGTGAGAGGGAGAGAGAAGGAGAGGAGAGAGAGAGAGAGAGAGAGAGAGAGAGAGAGAGTCTCTCTCTGCTAGGTTGCTGTCGGAGATCCGTTCTGGTGCTCGGCAGGAGACTCGCAAGGGAGTGCTGGGGCTGCTCAAATGGTTTTCCAGTGTCGACACCAAGGAGAGCCTCTTCGAGGTATGTTAACAAAAACAGACTTTCTACGACTTGACACGATAACATTCATTAGATTTCCGAAAACCGAGATCTTTTTTTCTTCAAAACAGCGTTCGGAAAGCTAGAGAAGTGACTGACTGTTGTGGTATGTGCGCATCCTAGATTATTCGGTGCGCACGTCAGTGCTATGTCTGATTGTCTAGTTGCCTTGCTCCCTTGTTCTGGGTGGGTGTCCAGGTCCCCCCTTCCAGATTCGTCCAGCCTTCCCCGACGCCTCCTTCGGCCTGACCCAGTCGCGCGACCAGATGTATTGGGTGCGCGCCCGCGACACCCTCACTTCCGACTGCGAGAGACTACACAGGTGCGTGGAGGATACTGTAGCCGGGTTACTGTATCGTATTTCCGGCAAAGGACTTCAAGGGAAGTACTGTATGGATCTGTAGGGGGATTACGGTATCTCATCAGGTACATGCTGGCGTTCAACTCTGACTCGACGCTCGCCGGCACCGTGATCCGACCGCATCTGTTGTGAGTTATGACCTTGTCCCCTGTAGCCCCGCCCTCTCGTTCCAGCAACGACTTCACCATGTCGATGATGTTCTCTCTGGACCACGTGGTACACCTGCACAGACACAACGTGCGCGCCGACCAGTGGCTGCTCTGGAAGAACACCACCACCTATTCGGGTACGGTACTTTGGATTGGGGTACTGTACAAGGCGTCAGCGGTTTTGTAGCTAGGTTACAATATATTATACTGTATGCTACGGTATGCTTGATTCAGGCGGCGGTCGGGGCTACACTACAGCGCGACTGTGGACGCGGGATGGACAGCTCGTTCTCTCGGCCACCCAGGAGTGTCTCATTCGAACCAAGGGAGAGCCGAGTCGGTTGTAGACGCCACGCCTCCACACGCCCCGCCCCTTATGTTCCATTGCTGCTCACATTGAGCACGAAATAAAATGTTCGTGAATGTACAGACTTTATTATGCGAATCGATACAATTGGATATGCGTAAAACATGTATAGCAAGAGACTTCGTTTCAGGCAAAACGATAGCGAATATGTGAAGAAGCTAACCGGAAAGAACAGATGGTTGTATGTCAAAAACAAGTGAATGTGGATAAGACAGATAAGCGGAAACAACCGGCGTGAGAAACGAGAGAAAGTCAAATATGAGAAAGTGCAGAGACTCACTTCTTCTAGTTCACAGCATTGAGCGGGGCCCTGGGCGAGATCGGAATGCGGCTCGAGATGGGCGTGTCGTCGGTGGGCGGAGCCTTCCTAGCAGGCTTCTTCCTGCTGCTTCCAGTGGGCGTGGCGCGGGCCTTCCTCTCCCTGCTGCTGAGTGTCTTGGCCGTCTTCTTGATCTGCTTCGTCGCTGGCGTCTCGAGGCAGTCGCTGGCTGGCGGGTCGAAGTGTGTGTTCCACAGATCCACTGCATCCTCGTCGTACCCGCTCTCCTCCCCGTCCATCGAGACGTCCCGCTGCAGCGTCGCCCACCGGGCTGCAACACTACTACGGTAATTTGAATAGGTATACGGTATTCACCCAGAGTGAGCCGCGCCTTGCGTGTGAGCGACGCGCGCTTCTCGTGGGTGATGTAGCTGGAAAGACACGATATTCAAAGTACAGTGTCCACATAGACAACTACAGTACAGAAAACTACACAAACAAGCTACTGTTCTACAGTACCCGGATATTCCGTCCTTGGGTGGGTGGTTGATCGAACGAGTGACATAGGCAGAATTTGCGAGAGCGCGAAGAGATGTGAATACCTGAAAAGTGAACATGTGAATGAAATAGCAATAAAAGTAGGTATAGGGAAAGAGCAATAACGTGAAAAACAAAAACAAAACCGATCCAACCTCCTCCTGGGTAGTGCTGTTCGATTTCTTGACGAGGCTCTTGATGTGCCAGATGGTGTAAAACGCGCGGAGAGGATCTCCTAAACAAAATGATCCATAAAAACACAAGTAAACAAGTGAAGAACAGGTGTAAACAAGTGAATAACGCACCGGTGACCATCTCATCGGGGAAGGAGGAGAGCGAGGTGTTCTGGATGGCCAACTGCGAATCGTCTGCAATGAGCGAGCATGATAATATCATGCTCTATTTATTATTATTATTATTATTTCTTCCTCTCTCGCATTGCGCGGTCGGGTCGAAATGATCTTCCCCCAGTACCGAGGTTCGTCCGTTCAGTGCTCAGTGGCAGCGGAACGCGCTGAAATAGATGATTTGCTTTCTTGCGATGTCTCACGAGGAAAATGATGTGCCGTCGGCAAAGTACGGATGAGCGAGCAGGGAAGAACGAATAGACGAAAGAAAGTGAGACCCCAGAGAGAGAGACCCACTTTGTAATACTTCTCCATCCACTGTTTCACCTGAAGATCATAAGAGTCCGAGATGCGTTTGCCGGACACAAAATTGCGCACCAGGAATGTGTTCTGGAACAAAGACATTGAGAACATATAACTTTCTTTCATCACCTTCGCATTTGAGAGCATAATTTCAAACCCATATTATCACCTGGGTGCCGTCCGCGTCTCTGTAGCTGCTCCTCTTCGCAAAGCGCACCGGCAGCCGCTCCGCTAGTCCCTGCACGCGCGCCTTCTTCGCGTCGTTCGAACTAACAGAACATCAGATTATAGAACGATTACAATTGGATTGAAACAACAACAAAAAGCACATACGACTCACCGAAGTTTCGTCTTCTTCCATGGGCGCGGCTTGAGGAAATAGTAGGGAGCACGCGCATCGACAAACTCCTCATCAGGATACATTCTGAACTTCGTATGATGAAAGAATAGTAATACTAATCAAATGAACAACGAATATATGAAATTATTAAAAAAATACATGTTTTGAATGCGAAATTCGCGCGCAAATTTTTAGGCGACGTCACTATAGTGCATTAGCTATCATTTCTCACCACGGATGTCGGAGCGCGGACGATTTGTTTGTTTTTGTTTTTGTTTGTGTTCATTTCCGCCTTTTTTTGCGTTGTATTGTTACTATAATGATCACTGTCATGTCAATTTACTACGTATTTACAGAATGTCCACGCTAGAAGAGTCGTTCGGTCAGAAATATAACACAAGGAGCGCTGGTGAGTTGTTGTTGTTGAGTTGTTCAGTTGTTATTATTGTTGATTCCTTGTTTACGTGTCCTGTTGTTCACGTGTTTTAGGCGTGAAGCGTCTGATGCGGGAGGCGATCGAACTGCGCGAGCCCACCGAGCTCTTCGCCGCACAGCCCCTCGAGGTGCGAAACTTTGTTTTGATTTTGGTTTTATTGTTGTTGATTTTTGTTGTTGTTGTTATTATTATTGTTTTACGTGTGTGTTAACTTTTCTTTCTTTAGGACAACCTGTTCGAGTGGCACTTCTCGGTTCGCGGCCCTTCGGACAGCGAGTTCGCAGGTGAGTCGAGAATGGGGTTGTACTTCTGGTCGTTTTGTCCTTGATTTCACTGTTTATCGGTTATGTTGTTGTTGTTGTTGTTGTCTACTTTCTCTTTTCCAGGCGGCGTGTACCACGGCCGCATGCTGTTCCCCGCCGAGTATCCCATGAAGCCGCCCAACCTCATGATACTCACCGTGAGTTGTATTATTATTTGGTCTCGTTTAATGTTAATTTGTAATTAGTGGTGGGAATTTAAAATTTTTGCGATGATTTTGATTCTGATTAATCAAAAATCATGGAAATCATGATCAATCGATTTCTTGATTTGATTAATCAAAATTCAGTTGATTAATCGATTTTTGATTAATCAGGAAATCAAAATCGTGATTAATCAAAAATCTATGTCATTTTAAATCGAGAAATTTGCGTATATTTCGTCGAATTCACATCAGAAATGGCCATCGTATATGAAATAAGTGTAAAGTATCCGAATTATAACATAACGATGAAAAAGATGGATTTTATTGGTTGATTGATTTTTTAAAACTTGATTGATCGATTTTTGTCAAAAATCAACGAATGCATGATTAATCGATTTTTGATTAATTTTCTAATCAAAACCTGGATAATTTTTATTTTTATTTATAAAATCGATTAATCATAATTCATCAAGGAAAATCGATTAATCATGATTCATCAAGGAAAATCGGTTAATCATGATAAATCGGCACAGCACTATTTGTAATGTTTTGCAACATTGTATTTTCTGACAGTCATTAACTTAACACGAATGTGAAATTTTATCTCTGGAATCATAATTCACAGTTAAGCAATCACATGCAATGTATGTTTCGCATGATGCTTAGGTTGTTGTGCCATTACTGTCGTGTCAATCTCGATCTGACTCTATTCTTAGGTGTTTTTATTCACATCCTTCATATTATTCTTAATATTAAATCTTTTTTTCTTGCAGCCGAATGGTCGTTTCGAGCTGAATAAGAAGATCTGCCTGTCCATCTCCGGATACCACCCCGAGACGTGGCTGCCCAGCTGGAGCAGTGAGTCTCCCTCTCCCCCCCTCTCTCTCTCTCCTCACCCTTTCCCTATTCCAGTCCGCACTGCCCTCCTCGCTCTCGTCGGATTCATGCCCACTCACAGGTGAGTAGCGCGAGAGGCGGGACTTGAGTGGGCGGAGCTTATCTATTCTGCTTTTGTTGTCCTAGTAATCCTCGTCCTTTTCAGCGGCGGCGCTATCGGTGCCCTGGACTACCCCGCAGAGGAGAGGAAGCGCCTCGCCAGAGAGTCAGTTATTTTCATTGTTATAACGTGTTTTATAATAGATATGCCGTGGTTGGCGTTGCAAACAACGCTTATGGAAACAGTGATTCATTGTGCCTTGCTTTTCAGCAGCCTTGCGTGGAAGTGCCGCGAGTGTGGGGCGTGTATGGCGGAAGCCCTTCGTCCACTCGAGGAGGGAGGGGGAGGGGCACAGGAGGAGGAGGCCAGGGAGCTCGCCAAACAGCTCAACTTCAAGGTTCGTTCTCCCTCCCTTTTCACATTGTAGTAGTTATGGTATTGTTCAGGACGAGGCTGCTCAGAAGGCGGCAGTGGCTGCTGCGGCAGGGGGTGAGGCGTCTGTGGGAGACGTGGCGCCCTCTGCCCCTGTCGCCCCCGTGGCTGTGGCTGTGGAGCAGACCTCGCCCACCCACGAGGAGCAGGCAGGCGAGATGGACCACCTGGCTGCTGGGGACTCGCTCGCCGCCCAGGCTGCTGTCAGGGAAGCCCTCGTCGCCGAGGCCGCCGCTCCGCTCGCCGCCCCCGCTCGCCCCGCCCCTCGAAGCTCCGCCCCTCGTCGCGAGCCCGTGCCGCAGTCCATGTTCTGGGCTGTGTCTCTCGGAGTCGTGTTCGTCTCGGTGTTTATGGTCCTCTTTGCTCGGCGATTCCTGCTCAAGATGTGATTATCGATTGATATTGATTGACCGAGTATCGATTGGGGTGTTGTCCCTATTGCGTCTTCTTGTCAACTGCAGTGTGTCGAATTAGTGTTATCGGGTGATGAGTAGACCCCGCATTGCGGTACTGTCTTTTTTTGTCTTTTCTCTCCCGCCCTTCTTTCTCTTGTTTTCGAGTTCGATTGTAGTTGCGAATCGATACTTTACTCTTTACTCACTCACTTTTTGTGATACGTTTTTGTGCAGTAGTATGCAATACTCGAAGAGTTTAAAGAATTGAAATTGTATGATATAATTGTATAAAGATTTCTGGTTTTTCGATTGTGCGTTTGTTTTTGAGGCGCGTACAAGTTCGCAACTTTATGAATATCTTCTATGAATTGAATATCGATTTATTGATCTATGACATCGATTAGATGCCGCTTACGCGGGAGCGATGGTCTTCGCCCCTCTCCTCCCACCACAGGCTGCTACACGCGGCTATTGTCTTGGCGGTGGTGCCGTACATGTACAGGTACGTGTAGCTCCTCCCCTATTGGCCACGCCCCCGTTTGTAGCGTGTGGAACGAGCAGCACCGTTCGTCGTCGCACTCTCTGGAGCAGTCGATGGTGCGTGCGTGGGAGAAGATGATCACGCAGCCGTCGGTGCTGTTCCGGAGGGCCGTCGTGGGGTGAGTGGGAGAGAGGGAGAGGAGATGGAGGAGAGGGAAGGGAAGAAGGGTGTGATACTCGGTTTTTGTTCTCGTCTGTTTTAATCTGATGTGTCCGCAAATATTCTGAACGCCATCATTACATCGGTTGTAGGTTTCACAATTTATTGTTGTTTCAGATTCTTAATGTGTCAACAATGATGTTTGGTTGGGAAATTCAATTCTAACGTGTCGGTGTTATGAATTGTGTTCGAAATCTTGGAAATTGAACTACAAATAGAGTGGATGTTGCAGGTTCAACTCTAACGTGGATGTGATCGTTCCGGGCACGCGACTCGCGGAACAACTCAATGTCACCAGCGACAAGCACAAGGTGGGTGCATACTATTGATTTATTGATTAAAATATCATATCTATTTATCAATCGCTATTGATATGATGGTCTAGGGCGAGGACCACGAGGTGTTGGGGTCTCTGACGGATCTGTACGAGACGTTCAACTACTTTTTCTCGCGGGGCGCGGCCGCCGAGAAGTGAGTGGAGTGGACAGGGAGGGGGAGGGGGAGGGGGAGCTGTAGCGGTGTGGGCTGCTGTATGCACACATGTTCCTCTTTATTATAAGACATTCGGATATCGTGATTTCGTATATTCAAATAACTACAAGAATATCGATCATCGATGTTATCTAAGCCTATGTACGGAACATGATGAGATGCCTGCTTGCCCCCCCCCCCACCGCATCTTCTCGCAGGTACATGTCGGACGAGCCCTCGTTCGAGCGTGTCTCCCGTGTGGCGGAGGCGTGCGACCGCGCGCAGTTCCACCTCGGAGGCAACGCCGCCCTCATCGCAGACAAGATAGCCACCAGCTTCCCCCGCACGGAGGTGCGGTTTGCACTGGATCTTGTAGTTTTGGATGATAGAGAATAGTTTTTGTGATTCTGATTTGTTACACTGTGATTTGATTGTCTCGTTGTAAATCGTGTTTTCGTGTTAGATTTTGACTTGCTCTTCTTTGGTTCAATTTGTGTTCTGAGAGAGTGCATAGTATTAGCTATTTACTGGTGACTGATACTGGTGTTTGTAGGCGTACCTGGTTGGCCCGATCGGTCCTCGCAGCTCGGCCCTCCTCCATCCATCCGTCAGAAGGACCAACTCGACGAGGATCGTCAAGGACGAGGTGCACGTCATCATGGAGTACAAACAGGTACTGAAGCTTGGGACTTGGGACGTTCTGATTTGTGTCTTTTTGACTGATAGTTAGGATCCAAACCGATTAGAATAAATTATATGTCCGGCATTTTGTTTTTTATGATGAAGCGTAGTGTACTTTGTAATGCAAAGGTGTGTTTTTGTTTGAGTATGAGTGGGGTCTACGCATGAATGGAAATGAGCATAGTATGGTAAATGATTAGAATTACAGTAGAGAGAGATTACAGTATGTGTTTTGTTCAGGGTGAGATAGTGGGCGAGCACGTGGCGCCCAGCTCGAGTCGATTCATCTTCAGCCACGACCACTTCAGGTAAGAGAATTTGTTTTGTGTCTTGATCTTCATTAATGTTGCTGATATATTTTTTCAGCGGCAGCACGGTCGTGATCGAGATGTTCTTCAAGGCGATCCAGCAGTTCCAGCCTGATCTCGTGGTGATGAGTGGAGTGCACCTGCTGGAGTATCAGGTAGGAGCGGGGAGAGAGAGAGAAAGAGAGAGAGAGAAAGAGAGAATTGGCATTCTTTTTCAGCCCAAGGAGATCCGTATGGAGAAGCTGCGTCTCGTCCGAAGGAACCTCATGCAAGTGCCCAGTAAGGTATGGTGCCACGGTTACTATATCTGGTATACGGTAGTTGTTTCCAGATCCCCATTCATCTCGAGCTCGGCTCGCTGGGCGAGTCGGCGTTTGCGAGCGAGGTGTTGCACAAGGTATCGATCGATCAGCTGATTGTCGATGTGTATATTGTTTAGATTATTCCATTTGTCGACTCTCTGGGATTGAACGAACAGGAGCTGGCGTTTCTGTCCAAGATCGGAGGAGGACCTCACCCGGAAGAGCATCCCGTGCATGCGGGAACACTGCATACACACAAGGTGAGAAGAGAGAGAGAGATAGAGAGAGAGTGAGAGAGGGAGAGAGAGAGATGGAGAGTCTTCCCTTCCAGGCTGTCGACATTCTCCACTGGCTCCTGCATCGATTCGGTCGCGGCGCCAAGACGGAGGATGGCAACGACGCGGGCTACCGACTACAGAGAATCCACTTCCACTGCAGGACCTTCCATGTCATGGTGAGTGGGCGGGGTTAGAGGGGGCGGAGCCTGTCCCGTTTAGGTTTCCACCGGCTCTGATTGGTCGAACCTCGCCTCGGGTCTGGCGGCGGGCGCGCGTCTCGCTGGCAGAGTGACGTGTGGAATGCACAGAGACAACGAGTTCCTTGAGGTGGGCGGAGTCAAAGGGGGCGGAGTCAATGACGTTTTGCAGGTGCGCGTCTCACCCAAGGTAGATCTGGACAAGAAGATTGGCAAGACGTACCAGTTCAACCCGCACAAGTGAGTGAGATGTTATCGATTTTTGCTTATCGATTTATTGCAGTCCGGTAGCGTCTTGGATGCGCGACGAGTGCCTCTTCATCTACACCCCTGTTCTCGTCTGTCGCCTGCCCACGAAGACTGTTGGAATGGATGACGCAATCGCGGCGAGTGGACTACTGTACTCGCAGTTCTACCGTATGGAAAAGCACTGGTAGAGACAAAGAGGGGGGGGTATTGATTTGTTGATCGATGTTTTGTATTTTGCATTCTCAGTTAGTCCTTAGACCGTTGTACAGATTTGTATTTTGTATAGTTTTGTAGTGTGTTTACCCGTCCGTCACTACTCACTACTGCCCCCTTTTGTACCGGTGCTAGCCATTATCTTGCGTTTCTTAGTGTATCTTGGTTAGACGGTTGTAAGTTGTAATTTGTAATAAAGATTTACTTTTTTGAAATATTTGTTGATCGTGGAGAAATGTGTTGAGGTACACTACTGTTATATCTGGAGAGTTGGTATTCGATTTCGATTCGAGTGCGTGTTCAGATGTTGTTGTGTCGAATTCCGCTCGTGTCTTCGCTTCGCAGCGTCCGCCGTCGGCCGCCTGTAGACTGGATACAGGCAAGGATTACTGTACTCCAGAAACTTCTTATCTAGACTTTTCTTTTTTGTTGATTGTTGAACCTACGTCATTAATAAGGTATGTTTTAGGATGCCACTACGTACAGTGACACCCACGCTGTGATACAGGACCCCACCGGCACGCTGCCCTATCCTGAAGAGGTACGGTAGGCGGGGAATACTGTAGGAGGTTACTGTAAACTGTATTATGGTATTCAGGACGTGCGCGATATGCTGAACCGCACTGCCAAGGATGCGATCAACGAGAAGAGGGAGAAGTGAGTGAACGTCTTTATCTGTTTGTTTGTCTCCCTCTCTCTCTCCCCCCTCTCTCCCTCCTCTCTCTTTCTCTCTCTCCATCTCCCTCTCTCGCAGGCACCAGCGGAAGAAGGCGTCTCGTGGCATCGACTTCTCCCACATTCCCATCGAACAGCAAGCAGTTGTCATGTTCCCCGGACAGGGGTCCCAGTTTGTCGGAATGGGAAACAAGGTGGGCCGTAGGCGGTTGCGTGCATGAGTCATCATTGATCATGAGTCATCAATCATTATGAGTCAGCATCTGTCGCATACTAGAAACTACGTGGTCGAGATGACACAGACGAGAGAATGGAGGCAGGAAATGTATGATGGAACTCTCTTGCAGACTGTGGAGTGTCGGGCGGCCGCTTCTCTATTCGAAGAGGCGAGTGCGCTGCTCGGATACGACCTACTCAAGATATGCACAGAAGGACCCAAGACGAAGTGAGAGAGGGAGAGAGAGGGAGAGAGAGAGAGGGAGAGAGAGAGAGAGAGAGGGAGAGAGAGAGAGATCCGTTCCAGGCTCGACCAGACGCTCTACTGCCAGCCGGCTGTGTTTGTCTCGTCTCTGGCCGCGTGGGAGATGGCAAAGGTACGGGGTACTGTAATTTAATCCCCCCGATTCAAGAAATTCACTTACGGAGGGGGTCGAAGGAGGACTGTAATTTATGTATTTTATTTAAATAACGTTCATACTGTAGTAAATGTATTATGTTTACTGTATTGAGGCGGGCGACGATTCTTTGGAGGAGTGTCTGACTGATGTGGCGGGATTCAGTGTCGGAGAGTTCGCGGCTCTCGTCGCCGCCAAGATGCTCACTTTCGCTGATGGTCTGTCTCTCTCTCTCTCTCTCTCTCTCCTCTCTCTCTCTGTGTTGTCTCTCTCTCTCCCCTCTCTCCCCCTCATTCCTTCTCTATTATCTCTTTGCAGCCCTCCAGATTGTGAAGGTGCGCGCCGCTGCAATGCACGAATGCAATCAGGTACGGTAGACTGAACTCGACTTACTGTACATTGAATATTGAACAGCTGATCAAGAGTGGTATGATGACGGTTCGAGTGAAGGCTGACAGTCGCTTGAACGAGGCGATGGCAGACGCGCGTTCCATCGCAATGTGAGTACTGTAGTCTATAGGGGCCTATATGGGTTTGGAGTACTGTAACTGGTATACTGTAGCTTGTATTTTGCAGTGAGAAGGGCGAGCGTGACGTGTGTGAGATTGCCAACTATCTCTTCTGCGGTGTGCGAGTCGTGGGAGCCAGTGAGACATGCATGCAGTTCCTCGAGCGAAACCAGAAGGACTACAACATTACGGTAAGTGGGGTACGGTAGCTGGGATACGGTATACGGTCTGTCTCTCAGGTGGTGAAGCGTCTGGAGGTGAGCGGCGCGTTCCACACTCGTCTCATGAAGGACGCCGTTACAGCGATCAGGTGAGTACGGTAGATAAGAACAGGAGTTACTGTACTTTGAATTGTAGCCACGCTGTGAAGGCGGCCGAGTTGAATCCGGCGATCGCGAACATCTATTCCAATGTCTCCGGACACATCTATCCCACCAAGAAGGTATATACGTCTCTTTCTTTCTCTTTCTCAATAATTGCTTTGTTACAGAGGGAGATCCGAAACAATATCATTTCGCAAGTATGTGAGCCTGTAAAATGGGAGCAGATCGCACAGTTGCTGTACAGAAAACACCAGGACTACAGGTGAGAGAGAGGAAGGGAGGGAGAGAGAGAGAGAGAAGGGGAATAGGGAGAGAAAGAGTAGGGGAAGAGAGAGATAGAGAGAGGGGGGAGAGAAAGATGCCGTGTCAGGTTCCCTCGCTACATGGAGGTGGGTCCGGGTCGGCAGCTGGGCTCGATTCTGATGCAGACTAGCAAGAAGGCATTCGCCGCCTCCTACAAGCATGTGTCGTGTTAGAAGAGGGAGAGGAGGAGGAGGAGAGAAAGGATGGGAGCAGTAGTCCCGATATGTAGTGTAGATGTGAGTATGGATCTGTTGTTACGCTGTCTTGTTGATATTGCATATTGTTTTCTTCAGATATTTATTGGAGACGAATTTTGATGAAAATAATTCGAAAAGTGGTTTTAATTTTCGATAAACGCCCTGACGACAACTCACAGAAAATTTAATTACTTTGTGTAGTGAGTAGTAACAAATCTCATCGATAGTAGACGTTTATTTTGTTCAAAAACATGGTACAACAGGTTTGCATTATCTATCCGCAAAACAAAATCGGAAAGTGATTAATAATACCTAACGGACATAGTCAAGAAAGGCAGACATAGAGAATGGCGGACTCGTTTGGTCTAACTATTCGTAATGAATGTGACAGGTGACACAGTATGACGGCACACTCACGGTGGATAGATCTCAACTTTTCCCGGGTTGATCCACGTATGCTTCAGTCCCCGATTATCCACAATAGCCTGCACCAACGGCTTGAGAACGGCCTTTCCATCGGGAGAGTGCTTACCACGACCAGTTGTGATTGTCACGCGAGAACCTGCAAATACACTTTGAAGCGTTGTAATTTTGTAAATCTGGAATGTTGTATCTGGAGTGGGATAAGGGGCGGGGCGAAAGATGTTTTTTTGTTGAATGTATTGCAAGTGAATGAGGTTCCAGACCCACCCTTTGCACGATCCAACGCTTCATTCACAATCTCCTTCGCCTCGCGAGCCGTCTTACCATGCAGGTCGATAGCGCCTTTCTAAACAAAACATGGGAATATCTGTGTCATTACATCAAGATTTGTTATCATCTGACTGCGGAGTTACTGTGGCGTTTAGATTGACCTGTTTCCTTTTCCTCACAGGCACCAGTCCTTCTTTGCGCGACTTGGCACATTCGTCAGAAGAAGGACCGTCCGAGAAAAAGTCGCCATTGGTGAAGTTCGTCGACAGAAGGCGAAATTCGTCGCAAACTGGAATGTAAGGTCAGACTCAAGGAGGAAAGCCACGAATACCAAGCAGCAGGTGCCCAAACGCGGTGGCCCGACCTCCCAGCACCTCGAAACAAAGCCTCTGAACAGCATATTTTTTTGTCTCTTCCTGCCTTCCTCTATCACTCACCTTGGTCTCATTGCACAGCGTCAGTGCACGCTCGAGGGTGTCCATTCTGCGGCGCCACTTCTCGTCACGGGTCATCCCTGTGAAAGAGGGCCGATCAGTCAGCGGATCGAAACGACTGTCGACAAGGGGCTGCAATGGCTAGAGTGAGACACGACATCGGAATAGTCCACACTCACCGTCGATGGGTCGCTGCGGCGATTCTCGCACCTCTGAAAGTGCACGATCACTCGCAGTCATTCTCCCTCTCTCCCTCCTTCTCCCTCTCTCTCTCTATCCTCTCACCCATCCGTTCAGAGGCTGTTCACGAGGCAGCTTCGGTTGACAAGCATGTATAGTGTTTCATATAGTTTTGTGTTTTCATATAATGTATAGTATATACACATGTATAGTTTTATAGTTTTTCACGATAAGATAATAATTTGACCACGATAGCAGACCAATTTGAACTGTTGACGGCGGGGACAGGAGCATCGTTCGGCTTTTTTTTCGTTTCTCACCTTACCTTAGTGTATTATGAGACTAGATATGATATTCTAATCTGACGATTTTGATTTTTACTGTTTAGAACTACGATAAAAGAAAATAAAATGTCGTGAATACTGTCGCCCACGAAATATTTCGCTATAGAGAGGATTATCTCTAGAAAAGTACATGCGTAATAGAAGGTGGTTTGTCTCGATCTAATTCAACAAAAGCGCATGCATATTTTGAAATCACTTTCAAAATCATAACAAAATAATAGTAATACAAACCTGCTCTCGATAACGAATGTATTGCAGTGCCCAATGGTAAGAGCAATGTATATATGTATATGTGTTGTCATGTATTGTTAGAACTGCTATAAATATTATCAAATTTCATATACTGCGTGTCTTAATGTGATAATATAATACGTTAACAATCACGTTTTGCGAGAGCAGGTTTGTTTTACTATTATTTTGTTATGATTTTGAAAGTGATTTCAAAATATGCATGCGCTTTTGTTGAATTAGATCGAGACAAACCACCTTCTATTACGCATGTACTTTTCTAGAGATAATGCATGTGCTTTTGTTGAATTTCATGGAAATTCTTTATAATATATTTTAACAACTAACCGTACTGGAATATAATCAAAATTGAATCAAGTTTTGAATTTAAATTCACAAAACTCGAAACACGTGATGAAACTAGTTTCATTTAATGTTCCCATGAACTATAATATATGTCATAATCAATCTAGCAAAACGAAATTCAATGAAGGGATTCGAACCCACGACACGTCCAGATCCTTGTAAGCGCTCCCTATCCACTAGGCCATATGGCCCACGGGATGGGAGCAGCAATAAGGCATGCTATGCACAAACGCATGCATATACGTATATAGGTGCATGTGAAACTCAATCACTATTAAAGTATGATATAAGAATATGATATCATATTTTCATAACATGGTGGTACCTACGTCCTCCGGCAACCGTAAACTATGAGACGCGCTTGGTTGCATACGCTTTAGATCGTGCCGCTTTGACTCCCCTCTGTGGCCTCCCGTGCGGCCGCAATAATCACACACACACACACACACACACACACACACACACACACACACACACACACACACACACACACACACACACACACACACACACACACACACACACACACACACACACACACACACATATATATGAAGCCACCTCGACCCCGAGCGCGCTATATCTCCTTTTAGAGACGAGATAGAAACTTGGACCAACTGAACAAATTGCCCGCCCAGGTGATACATAAACGTCTGTATAGTTCACAAGTATCTCACTATCACTCTTATAGGTGTATTCGATATCGACAGTGCGCAATTCTAGCGCGTAATGTGGTAGAGACAAACCCAAGCGGCGCTGCGCGCCGCTTGTAATACTAGGCAATAATAGGGCGAGAGGACAATCACCTTGGGACCACTGTCCCTCTTGCCATTAAAAGGAGGGGAGTTGGTCCATCCGCCCTGCTGAGCCTGGGTCATGTAGGCGCCTCGCCGGATACACGACTGAAACAACACGACTGAAGCATCACTCATTGTCAGATGCACGACATATCTTGACAGACTTATCAGCTTCTCGCCACCACCACATATTGACAGACACACTTCCAGAAGTATATAGCTCACCTCGAAAAGGCGGTTCATCGCGATCCGGTCCTCCTCCACGGAGGCATCGAAGTCGAACCCGTAGCGGTTCTTGAAGAGGTCTGATCCCTGCAAGTGGAAAGTATGTACCGTCTACAGTCGCTTCACAATTCAAAACAATATTAAAAAAACAATACATTGCACTTTCTGAATCGTGTTTTACATCTTTAGTACTTTGATTGGGGCGGCATCCTGAAACGGAACAAGCGCGATCAAAAGCACGTGATCGAAAAACAACTGCGAGAGAGCATTTGATTAGGAGAGACGCAGAGGAGCGCGCGCAAACTAGCGACAAAAGAGAAAAGCATGTGAGATGTGGATGTGGATTAGAGATAATCAGAGAAGCGAGTGCCCCAAAAATGCTCACCTCAGCACGGACGAACATTTGGTAGGGCGAAAAGCTTTTGAAAGACGACATGATTGCGATCTATAAAATGATAGGAACTATGAGAATTGAAGTTATTAAGGCTACCTGGAATATAAAAACAACTTTAGATGTACAAAAACATTCACTTGATAAGGATAATATGATATTACTTGAAAACTCACCACGATCTGTCGGTACGAGTAAAAAAATGACGTTTTAGATTAGGCAAAAACTCCGAGTTGATCGATCCTACGATTGCGAAATCGGGGCGCTAGAGAGTAAAAAACGATCGTCCATAATAGCGTACTAATTAAAAAAAAACTTACGATTTTTATCAGACTTGTGTTTTTCATAATTATGTAGTTGTTTGATAGACGCTAGATCCCTAACGCGCAAATATAAACAGTGTTACTTGAAGATACAGGGGCCTATTCAAATAGAATGCTGATCGTAAATTTTCAAATTGCGCGCGTTTCTTTGCTCGCCAAGAAAACACACGGTACCAGTTGAAAAGTGGGTTGAAATCACGTGAGGAATTACACAAAACATGCGGATGCGGTGGGAATCAAACCCGGGTTAGTCACGTCAGCAGCCGCGCATGCTATACACAATACCACGAAGGATAGTTGCGGAAGATATATTGAGTGCGGTAGATATACTCAAGACACGCGCAGCTATCGATACAAGCCGAGTTTGATATGTTTTTCAAGCGGGAATTTGAAATTCTGCGATCACAGCTGCCGATGAGCGTTTCTCAATCACGATGAACCTTTGTTTCTCCGTTCCAATTAAAGTTTGTTTGTGTTTTTGTAGACTATAAATCATTAAAAATGGTTAAAAATAGGCCACTGTATCTTTAAAATATTACTCATCAGTGAGATGCCCGATGAGAAACATTAGAAGTATGTAGGGGCGTGGCGTGCGGAGGCGGGGCAAAGTGGAGTTATACATACAGTCCAATTTGCACCACACATCACATCGCGCAATCGCATTTATCACACAACAATTTTCACAATCAAAGAAAAACACTCACGCACCTGGTTGGGCGTGTCCTGGCTATGCCTCTCCACTGCTGCGGCCGCCTCCTTTCTGTCGACACCTGGAACCAGTCACCAGGAACCATGGAACCATGGAACCAGGAAGGAGATGGAAGTCAGTGGAGAAGGGAGGAAAGGAGAGAGAGAGAGGGAACAAGAGAGAGTAAGGCAACGAGAGAGAGAGAGAGAGAGAGAGAGAGAGAGAGGGAGGAGGGAGATTAGTCGAAGGAGGAAGGGGAAATCACCATGAACCATGGAACCAGTCGCCATCCATCATTCCCCATCCAGCGCCTCTCCCGCATCTACTTGGCGAGTTCTTTTCCTCCAATGTACAGTACGTGGCTGCAATAAATCGATAATCCATCAATGTAGACAATTTGCCTGAATAATTGAAACGAAATCGATTCGTGAAACCACATTCCACAATCACAATCCTCACTTCATTTTCACTTCCTCACAAATAAAAGATGTCATATAGGGTATCCCCCCGGTTCACGGTACGGCGGTATGGGGTACTGTAATTTATAAATAATTTAAAGGAGATTCACTTATGCTGTGTCCAAAGACCGTTTTACAATTTACAGTGCGTTTACAGCGTGTAAAACGCACGAAAACGGTTTTACAGAGCGTTGAAAACGCACTGTAAATCGCGTGTAAATCGTCCGTTTTCCACGGTGTAAAACGGTTTTCGGTTTTACAGCCCTTCTACCGAGCATTTACACGCCGTTTTCACGGTTTACATTGCAAAACGGAAAACGCTGGAAAATCTACGGAAAACCCTGTGTAAAACGCCCGTAGATTTACGACGCCTGTGAAAACCGCTGCCGTTTTACTCATTCTTCGGTCATTTTTACAAGGGTGCGGTGGGTTCGTGGATATTTGAATGACTTGACGTCGTTAGCATGCGCTTGCTCTTACGTTTGAAAAATCGGCAGAGAGTAGACCTCTCAACTCAAAGAGAAATTACCACGTTATCTGATGGCAAATGTCGGTGGAGATGCAAATATCCTACCGAAACTGGGAGACCCACCGCACCTCTGTAAAAATGACCGAGGAATGAGTAAAACGGCAGCGGTTTTCACAGGCGTCGTAAATCTACGGGCGTTTTACACAGGGTTTTCCGTAGATTTTCCAGCGTTTTCCGTTTTGCAATGTAAACCGTGAAAACGGCGTGTAAACGCTCGGTAGAAGCGCTGTAAAACCGAAAACCGTTTTACACCGTGGAAAACGGACGATTTACACGCGATTTACAGTGCGTTTTCAACGCTCTGTAAAACCGTTTTCGTGCGTTTTATACGCTGTAAACGCACTGTAAATTGTAAAACGGTCTTTGGACACAGCATTACGGAGGGGGTCGAAGGAGGACTGTAATTTATGTATTTTATTTAAATGATGTTCATACTGTAGTGAATGTATTATGTGTACTGTATTGAGGCGGGCGACGATTCTTTGGAGGAGTGTCTGACTGATGTGGCGGGATTCAGTGTCGGAGAGTTCGCGGCTCTAGTCGCCGCCAAGGTACTCACTTTCGCTGATGGTCTCTCTCTCTCTCTCTCTCTCTCACTCACTCACTCACTCATTCCTTCTCTATTATCTCTTTGCAGCCCTCCAGATTGTGAAGGTGCGCGCCGCTGCAATGCACGAGTGCAATCAGGTACGGTAGATTGAACTCGGCTTACTGTACATTGAATATTGAACAGCTGATCAAGAGTGGAATGATGACGGTTCGAGTGAAGGCTGACAGTCGCTTGAACGAGGCGATGGCAGACGCGCGTTCCATCGCAATGTGAGTACTGTAGCCTATAGGGCATATATGGGTTTGGAGTACTGTAACTGGTATACTGTAGCTTGTATTTTGCAGTGAGAAGGGCGAGCGTGACGTGTGTGAGATTGCCAACTATCTCTTCTGCGGAGTGCGAGTCGTGGGAGCCAGTGAGACATGCATGCAGTTCCTCGAGCGAAACCAGAAGGACTACAACATTACGGTAAGTGGGGTACGGTAGCTGGGATACGGTATACGGTGTTCAGGTGGTGAAGCGTCTGGAGGTGAGCGGCGCGTTCCACACTCGTCTCATGAAGGACGCCGTTCCAGCGATCAGGTGAGTACGGTAGATAAGAACAGGGGTTACTGTACTTTGAATTGTAGCCACGCTGTGAAGGCGGCCGAGTTGAATCCGGCGGTTGCGAACATCTATTCCAATGTTTCCGGACACATCTATCCCAGCAAGAAGGTACGTCTCTCTCTTACTTTCTCTTTTTCTCAATAATTGCTTTGTTACAGAGGGAGATCCGAAACAATATCATTTCGCAAGTATGTGAGCCTGTCAAATGGGAGCAGATCGCACAGTTGCTGTACAGAAAACACCAGGACTACAGGTGAGAGAGAGAGAGAGGGAGGAAGGGAGAGAGAGAGACAGAGAAAGAGAGAGAAGAAGAATAGAGAGAGAGATAGTAGGGGAATGGAGAGAGAGAGAGAGAGAGAGATGCCGTGTCAGGTTCCCTCGCTACATGGAGGTGGGTCCGGGCCGGCAGCTGGGCTCGATTCTGATGCAGACTAGCAAGAAGGCATTCGCCGCCTCCTACAAGCATGTCTCGTGTTAGAAGAGGGGGTGGGAAAGAAGGAGAGAAAGGATGGGAGCAGTAGTCCCGATATGTAGTGTAGGTTCTAGTGTGAGTATTGGTTGTTACGCTGTGTTGTTGATATTGCATATTGTTTTCTTCAGATACTTATTGGAGACAAATTTTGATGAAAAGAGCAGAATTAAGTGGTTTAAATTGTCGATAAACCCTTTGACGAACACTCCTGGAAAATGAAATTGTGTGGTGTAATAAATAACAAATCACCAAAAGAGTGGACGTTTATTTTGTTAAAAAAAATGGGTACAAAAGTTTGCATTATCTATACGCAAAAAAACAAGAACGAAAAGTGATTATAATACCCAACAGACATTGAGATGAGAAGTGTGATGAGACTCGTAGCAGACTCTAGAGTGGGAGCGGATCAGAAAAAGCATCTGAGTGACCAGGAAAAGCGTCAGAAAGAGATGTCAGTAGGCATAGAGAGGCTAGGATAGATCACGACTTTTCCGGGGTTGATCCACCTATGCGTCAGTCCCCGTTTATCCACTATACGCTGCACCAACGGCTTGAGAATGGCCCATCCCGAGAGTGCAGATTGCGACCAGTCGTGATCGTCACGGGAGAACCTGCGAGTATACTTTGTAGCGTGGAACGACGCTGCGAAGAAGAGCAAGGAGCACAAAGTGACAAGTTGACGGCGCGATCGGCACTTGCTCGTAAAATATCGTTTAACATACATTCAAAAAACATCGTAAAATGATTAAAAAATGCTAGAAATATTCCGCTGGGTCTAAAAAAAAATCATGCCCGCTGTATTTGAACCACTCACCCTTTGCACGATCCAACGCATTGTTCACAATCGCCTTCGTCGATTGTGTCCTTCTGAACGAAATTCATCTTTATCTCACGAATCTTACGTCTTACATCGTCTGACAACGGGATTGATGTGGTATTGTTGTTAGCTCATTTACGCAAGTTTGTTTGAAGGCACAGGGGCGTTTATAATTACCAAGGTTCATCGAAATTCTTTTTTGAGAACATGGCAAAACTGATTCTTGGCGGGAATGGAACCGGCGTAGCATGTACCGCAACACTACAACGTTACCGCAACACTACAACGACATGTGCTGTCGAACGGATATCGAAGAGATGTGCACAGAGCTTAATTTTCCGATATGCAGTTTGGCGCGAAGTTCGAGTTTGTCTTATAACCAAGCTTCGCCAACCTATATACCAAGCTTTATACCAAGCTTCGCACGTGCACATATTGGTAAGAGTAACAAGGAAACGCCGTTCTTTCGCGTTTCCTTTGCTTGTTCCCATGGATCAAGCAATGAATCAAAGTCGAAAACTAAGCGCCACTGTGCCTTTAACATGTTAGAATTTCATGCTGAATTCGAAAAAAAGAAGATTGTAATGCTAACCGCTCACCTCGCTGCGATGAACTGCATCGCAGAGCGCGTGAAGGAGCTTCTGAACACGCACACATTCTCGCTCTCTCTCTCTCTCTCTCTCTCTCTCTCTCTCTCCTATTTAATGCATTCTCACCTTGCGCGATCCGACAAGTGTCAGTAGACCGACGAGGGAGGGTGGAGAAGTGGGTGATGGTGAAGTCGTTTTTCTGCACAGATGAGAACAGCAGAGTAAGCACATAATCGCTGCCCTGCAATCCTCTTTTCCTCCCTCCTCTCTCCCACCGTCTCCCTCCCACTTACCCATTCGGTCAGTTCACGGGGCAGCACCCACTGGTCAGCAGTCTTAGTGGTCATGGTCACCTGTATATTTCTTTATCAATACAAAAGAATGACTCGACATGATTTTGATCTTTAGGATGGAATAGAATAGGAAAATACGATAGGCGACAAATCGCCATGCCTATAAGCCTAGTAGGGTATTTCGTCCCGTTGCGTACACGTCGCGTATTATAATCTAGAATATCAACTAGTTTCAGAAGAAGTGCAAACATTCCAGAAGAAGTGTTTTTCTACATTTCAATTTCACAACTTAATTCATCTCACGCACATATTCTACGTACACAATTTAGGTGACAGACCATAGGGGATAACACGGTCCGCAGGAAGTAGAGTCGATTTTTAATAAGATAGTTATATGTCACAATCAGGAATATTTCATCATTCATCGAAAATTTATCATTTGGTGTTAGGACTAGAAGACCAAGACGACCTTAGGATCACTGCTTCTTTTGCTCTTTGACCGCCGAGTCCTTTCGCGTTGCTGAGTCGGGTTCATGTAGTAATCTTGCCAGGAGCACGTCTGAAGTTGAGAACTTTTAATGAAAAGTTAAAATTTTCATAGAAATATGAAAAATTTCAATGAAAGATGTCGCCGCACCGGCCGCGTTCTAGGACATTTGGAGCCATTGCTAGACACTTGCAGACGTTCCTCACCTCAAAAAGGCGATTCATCGCGTTGCGCTGCTCCTCCACGGAGACATCGAAGTCGAACCCGTAGCGGTTCTTGAAGAGTCCTAAAACGGACACAAGCGCGCTCAGCACGTGATCGAAACACAACTGCGAGAGAGCATTTGATTAGAAGAGACGCAGAGAAGCGCTCGTGGACTAGCGACGAAAGAGAAGACAAGAGCATGTGGGATGTGGATGTGGATTGGAGATAATCAGAAATCAGAGAAGCGAGTGCCCCAAAAATGCGTCACAGCACCATATACGGACTCAAGAACGGAATTCAAGACGTCCGACGCCACGCAACCCAACTACCTCTGCTGACGTCGTCGTAATCCAAGAACACTATATTGTTCTCGACTATAAAAACCCCTGATTCAAACAGCTAACAAAATAAGTTGTTTGATTAAAAAAACGTTGCACTCAGTCTTGTTTCGATCCCCTGAAAATATTAACAATCAGTAAACAGTTTAATACGATGGCGGAATCGCGATCGAATGTTTAGGAAACAGACGGTTATGTCTGACGAGGTCTGAAAAGCAGCGGGGGACGCCGGGGACTGATCAGAGACATACTGAGGAATGAGAGAGAGAAAAAAATACAAACTCGCCCTTTCCAAACGCGCTCTCTAACTGTTAGCGTACACCTGGGAGCGACAAGTTTGGGAGCACCGAATCAATCAGTTATGAAATCGAAGAAACTGCTTTTGTCAACTTCCACGAAGCCATACAATACCTTGTAGAGCATCACGATGTCGTTGACCTGGCGACGCTGCTCGAGAGATCGCATGCGAAATGCCTGGTTGCGCTGCTCGGCCGAAGCTTTGTACCCAAATGACGTTGTACGCGAGAAGATGGCCCGTGCGACGTAGTTCTGCACGCGTTCGAGTTTTCGAGATAAGGAGTAGTTTCGAGTAGTAGGCATTGCAGTAACCTCTGGAGCTACCCGTTTTTTTCTCTCAAAAAAACTCGGTTTGAATTTCAATCTGTATGCTCGTTTATGTTCATTGTTCAATGCATCATCAGTTTCAATTTCCCTATTCCCTATATCGCTTCCCATAAGCACGGGTGCATGGGCTGGTCACATGGCTACCGAGGCTCTTTTGCCCTGTTGCTGCAACCACCCCGCTTCATAGTAGCATAGTCCTTTGCCGAAAAAGCTTATTTCGAGTGTTTTCTCGATTGTAATAATATTATTAAAAAAACTTTCATGATTAGGAGGTCCCTTTTAGAAACCCGTTTTCAAATCCACATAATCAATCTGTGTATTGATATTGCAGACACTATGACGCCTATTCAAATTTTGTTATCGAGCGAAGCGACTGTCATTCCTTCTTTCATAAACGCTAGACAATATCATGGCTGCATTTTTCTGTATGAAGTTGCGTGAAACATTTTCATTCAGCCGTGATGAAGCTTGCTGTTGCTCTCGTGCAGATAGCACTCGCGTCCGCCGCTGGTGTGTGGCAGGAAAACGAGAGCGACGCAGAAGTGAGCTTGGAGATGTCTGTGTTGCTGGCTGCCAACATGAACGTGCAGTGGACAACGCTGCCACCGAACGTCCTCAAGCTGCACCAGTGTGAGTCGAGAACAAGTAGTGGCGAAGTGCTTGGATTGAAAATATATTTCCTTTTAGAAGTACTTGCGTAAAGAGATTTACTTTGTCTTAACCCAGTGCAACAAAAACACATGCATAAAGCGTTTACAAATACCTACACAAACCTGCGCTTCTCTCTCCCCTCTCGCGCCTCTTGGGTGCGCGCGATCGCTCATAAGTTCTTTCGGAGAAAAGATACAAAAATGCCACCGACGAGTGATATGGCCTACGAAACGGTGCGAATTCAACTAACATGATTTGGATGAGTTCACATGGTTGCTAACACGACCTTTGGATATCGCTTTTTGAAAATTCTGGCGCGAGCCCTATCCTAAGCCAAAAGAGAGGGCGCTGCGCGCCCTCTCTGATTGGTACTATTGGCGAAGTGAGTGATGAGACATGATCATGAGTAATAGAAATTTGAGCGACGACAAACCCGCAACTGCACCACATCCGCGCAGTAGCTCCGCAGGAAGAACAGGAAGTTATTGGCTTACTGTGAGTCAGGCCTCCAATCAAAGAAATACAGATCGTTTGTTACAGGGCGCGTTGCATGAACGAGGACGAAACGCTGGAGCTGGCTCTGACGACGCGAGTGCCTCCACTCTCCACTGTCTCCCTCATGTTGTAATGATGTTTCAGAGATGCGGTCGCGGATAAATGCAAGTTTTTCGGCAAGGGAACTCCTGTGGAAGTGCTGGTCGTGTACCCTATCCGAACCAAGTGTGTCATGATATCGGTGCGTGTGTGAGTGAGTTAGAGACAGACAGACAGACACAAAAAGCGAATATTGGCTTGATTTAATGATTGGTTATGATTAATGACTGATGTGATGCATTTTTAGTTCGGCAGCACTGTGCTCAATCAGACCGATGTCTCAGGAATGCAGCTTGCCTGTCTCCGATCGACGGTCGAGCAGAGCGAGTGCTCCTGCAAGCCGCCAGTGTAAGTAAAACAACTTTCTGTTGTTTGATTGCAACAACTGTATACTACAATAATTACTAACACACTGACGATGTATACGTAAACAGAAAATAGAGAATTCTAACACAGTTTGCTGCAGGCAGGAGGATGCTTCAACCTTCCAGTTGGTCGCTACTTTCGCCTGAGAGCGTTGGCGCGCGAAGAAGGACGAAAGAACGTCACATGTGTGTTGTGGTTCGCTATATTGTAAAATAGTTAAATATGAAATAGTGAAATGAAAGTGTCACGTTTAGATGTTATTTTTTGTGGTGTTATACTATAATAAAAAAGTTTTTAATTATCCTAATGTACAATACAAGTGGAGACGCTTTCTTACATTCAATGTATAAAGCTCTTACTCACATAGGAATCACGAATAGAATACAGGATCATAAACTTCACAAAACACAATGCCGCTTCGTTGTGTAGTAGCGAAAGGGTTTTCTAATTTAAACTGGAGTTGTCTTTCAATCGCACTTCATTCATGATTCATCTCTCAATAAACGTGACACTGTGTCAACAACAGATGTAGGGAACACAATGAGATTTTCAAATATTTGGATATGGTATAGCAATGAGTTCATAAATGTGGTCCATTTAAAGCTGATTTCAAAAATATATAATGCTCGTAGGGTTCATCGTTCACATTGCGCTCTAATTCCGCACGGCGCCGCGCACCCGAGCGCGCGCTCACATAGGGAAAGTGCGACAGAGGGCGGCTGGATCAAAGCACTGATGACGTCATCGATAGTTGAATAATGACCATATTCGT